>CM046846.1:25153275-25279323 GCA_025618425.1 Heliocidaris tuberculata | reverse complement strand
TTGATGCTTCATTCTTTGTTGTATATTGATATGATGATGATGATGACGATGGCTTCTTGTATAGCACCGGTATCTGCCTATGCTGGGCGTTCTTGGTGCTTGCTCTAGAATGTCTCCCAAATTAATTTTTACTGGGTTTTAATGAAAGTAGAAGAAATATTGTTATTCTTTTTTTTCCCCAAATCCATGTGACTGTCTTTAAACTTTGCTGTGGTTTTGTGCTCACTGTCATTATGTATATTTCTTTGCCGAATAAATGATAACATTGATAACATAAAACCCCCTAACTCAAAAATGTTAAATTTTCAGTTGAGCAAAAAAAAAAAATTCCACAATTAACACAAACACAGTAAGTGCATTCCTTTTATGATCGCTTGTGGCATTATTCTTTCAGATTGCACTGCATGGGTTTATCAGAACATCAAATTACATGTATTCCTTAGCTAAAATGAGTTATTAATAAAGAGGTTTTATCACCCTACCGACATAATGGTGATAATGGTAACAGTAATCAGAATGATATTTCATCCTGCATTTGTAGTTACACCAGCAGCCTTTGAGGGAATCTCCAACCGCGCCATCCTGATCTATGTGTGGTCCCCTGACATGAACGAGTTTGTGATCTACCAGCGTCTTGCTGGCGTGGGCTCTGTCTCTGTTGACCACTACACCGACCCAACCACCAACCAACCTTGTCTGGCCGTAGCCAACCACTGGGCCGTGGACTCGGGCAATGTGACCACCAGAGTTCAGTCAGCGATTTATTGCATGGACACCGTCGCGCTTGGCTTCAATCACAACAATGTCATCGATACTCTGGGAGCTGTCAAGGTACAGGATAATGTCTTGTTAGTCAAAACGTATATATTAGAATCATTAATGTTAATCTAAAGAAGTAAATCATGATTGATGTTGAAGTGCATTTATGAAAAGACCATGTAAGTTAGTCTTCAAATAGACCATTGGTTCTTCTTTTTTGAGTGAGCTCAGAAAAGAACTGTTGGTATCTTTCAGTGAAAGATTGATTATTTCTTTAGTTTAGATTGAACTCTTTATTTGTTAGTTTGATAACAAATGATTGCCGTTTCTGTTCATTAGAAACTTCTGTCCTATTATTCCTCTGTGACATGACTGTACACACGTTTTCAACAAAAAGTAAATGTCACAACAGAAAAACAATGGCTGCTCCTCAGCCAACTCCGGTCTAATAAATCTGTGCACAGATCAGTGCCTATATCCAATCTTAGTCTAAGTTACCACACATTGAAAGTCCCCAGTGGAAATACAACTTTCCCATCCCTGCAATTTTCTACAGATTCATCCCTTTGTTTATGACGGCACCCTCCACCTGGCCGTGGCTAACCGGCTGGACACATCAGAAAGAACCTTCCTGGTGGAGTCTGCCATCTGGGGCGACTTCGTCAAGGAAGTAGTCATCACCACAAACGCTGCAGCGGATGTGGCTGTCAAGGAGTTTCATGGAACATATTATGTGGCCTTTGCCAATGAGTTTGAGGGGCAGTTGGAGTGGGAGAACTACGATGTGCCCATCTCTGTTTACACGTAAGTATTGCTTTCTCTCAACATTAGTATTTTACATTAAACAGATTTCCAAATTGCTTTTCAAAAAAAAGACATGGAAGACTTTGAATTAAACCAAAAAAATATTTGTGCTTAAAGTCTTATGAAAAAATGTTTTCCATGGATTACTAAATTGCTTTCAAAGAGATAAAACATGGAAGACTATGAACTCAAACAAATTTGTTTATGATCAGTGTTGTACATGTAGTCGAGACCAAGGTTCGAGACTGAGACTAAGACCAAAACTTTCCTTTCTTTTCCGAGACTGAGACCTTATTAAGTTTGAAGGAAAATGAAAAACCATCAAACTTTAGCTGATAGCCTTATTTAAAATTGTGAGACATTTGAAAATATCTTGAAATTACTCCTATTTGATTACTTAGCAAGGAACACCATTTTTTTTTTTCTTGAAACCTTAAGGTCCGAGACCAAGGTCTTATAAAAATTTCAACACTGTGTTTTACAGTCTAAAACACTAATTATCATTATCATAGATTACCAAATTGCACTTACCATTCCTATATATAGATATGTGTATGATGCCGATGGCGAATCTCAGGTAGACCTCTGGCAAGAGATCCCTGCTTTCCGAGTCATGTCCTTAGAGTTTGTGACGGTACACGACCAGCTTTTCCTGGTGGTCATTAATCGCACCAGTTCAGTCAATATCTTCCGCTATGAGGGCATGCAGAAGTTTCAGGTCATCCACACAATTCCACTTGAAGGTTAGCAACTATAGACCAAGGACCATATTCTGAAAACTGTTGTCTTTTATGTTAGTGAAAATTGTCATAACAAATAAAAATTGTTCCAGAAAGCACTTATCATTAGGCCTTCACTATACATGTAAGCAGCCAGCTTTGCGCAGACCCCGGGGGGATGGGTGCACTCAACATATTGGACAGACTGGTACGTGTAGCTTTGACGACCCCCTTTTTCAACAGCCAATCGCTGTTCTCAAGATACCCGTATTTCCATTAAGTGCCGTTCTCTCACTTCTCACACATTCTCAAGATACCCGGCCGTTACCTAGCTCTCGCTTACGTACGTCCATTCACTGGCGTGCGCAATTGCATGTATGCATGCACTATAGAATCCCCACACTACGTAGTTCCTTAGCCCATGTTTTTTCACTCAGCTGGGATAGATTCACCGTTTCAAAGACCCTATGTTTTGCGCTTCTAGTCAGTTCCTTAGACCCCCGTTTCGAGGGCGGCTGCGGCACACCCCAGTCTGAAATTTTTTTTTTCTTTTATGAGGAATTATAATGATGTGCTGTCTGCAATATATTTTGAGTACTGCCCTGAGGGAAAGGCGCTTAGGAGAAAACCAGAGAATAAATGATATTTCAGAGTTAAATTTGTTTAAGTTTTCAGAGTTGACCGACGATATGTTACAATCGACTCACCAACTTGCCAATTTGAGATTTGCATAGATGTAGCGATCTAATTTTTTTTCAAACATCCGTAACTTTCTTATTCCTTGTCCGATTTCTTTCAAACTTTCACCATCCTGCTATTCTTATATTCTTTCTGCTTTCACACAAATCATTTTATTACCAAGGTTGGATTGCCCTTTAACGTAAAAGATAACATAGTTTTCAGAATACCACTAACCTGGCCATTTTCGGATAGTTACGACCATATGGATGCCACCTGGGATTTTTAGGTTCCTTGACAACTGACAGAGAGCAACAAAAGAGAGTAGTTAAGTCTCTTCTGTACAGGGTGGCCGAGAAAGAATGCAACACCTGAGATCTGCAATTTCAGTGACATCATTGACACAATATCATTAGTTTTTGTTTTATTTGGTAGAAAGTTCTCTTCCAATTATTAAAAATGACACCAAGTTTATCAAATTTGAGTAAGGCATTTTGATTTTATGGCTATTTTTGTGAGGCAATGTAATTTTCAAAAATTGTTTCTTTTGCAACCATATAGTCATGCTTTACGCAGTGAAAAATTTATGTATGATGGCTTCCCATACAGTCACCTTTGTTGACTGCTCTCACTTTAAAAATGAAGACAACTTGAATGAAACAGGGATTGTATGGGAAAATTGATAGAGGTGTTGTGGTCTAGTGGACAAGTCACCGGACTGCAGATCACAAGGTACGGGGTTCGATTCTCTGCCATGGCACTGAAGTTCTTTGGCAAGATATTAATCGACATGTGCCACACTCCACCCAGATGAAGTGAATGGGTACCCGGTGGGAAGAAGTTAGTTGAATGCTTGAGCACCTTATCATGGTCGCTCGGGTAAAGTCGGGGTAATAATATGATTGCAGGGCCCTCGGGAGAACAGTACATAATACTGATGAGGCTTGCCTGGGTAAACAAGACATATTATTATTATTATTATTATTATCAAATCCCACTCTCTTCTAGGAGCTCTTGATGTCACCATATACCCATTCAAGAATGACCCGGAAATCATTCATATAGCTGCCATGGCATACAAAGAACATCCCGTATTATTTGCCAACGCTGAAGTCAGAACGAAAAATGTCGATTCGATTATTCTTCAGTTCTACTTTGATGGTAAGGTTTAAAAAAAATTTGGTAATGAAGTTGTATTCAGTTCATTTCATTTCATTTGATTTTTTTTCTTCAATTTTATAAAGTGATGTTGAAGAAATATAGGAAAAGTGAGCAAGTCCATCAGATATTAAGAAGGCGTATAAAATGAAATCCGAAGTATGAAATGAATATATGATCTTAGGAACAGTGTTCCTATGGTTATGAAAAACTGGTAAAAGTCATGCAAATTTGGAAACACATTTCCAGGCATGGATAAGTCATGAACATCTGGGCCCTGTTTCATAAAACTTGTCATCAGTGACAGTTGCAATAACTGTCATAAGCTACTGAAATCCTTGCATCTGATTGGCTGAGAGCAAATTTGTCGGTAAAAATCACTGACAAGACACATGATGAAACGCCCCCAGGAAAATTACCAAATAAGGTCTTTGAAAGGTCATGGAAAATATCAATATCAATCAAACAAATTTATGAATATTATGATAAAGTAACAGTCACAAAGGCCTGAGGTGTTGTAAGTTCCAGAATTTATATGACATTGCGGAGAAAAATGGTTATGGCTTTTTGTCATTTTATCGTTAAAAAGTCATGGAAAAATCATGGAATTTACTAATACTAGGAAGTGCTGGAACCCTGTCTTGGAGAAACTCTCTTATTTTCGTTGTTTGTCTTCCAATGTGTAATATTATTTCACTCTACTGAATGGAGGCTGCATCATACAAACACTATATTTTTTATTAGCCCCTTCCCTCCCTCCACACGTTTACCCATGATAATCTTCTGCTTTCTGTTATAATTGCAACATAAACATATTGAATGTTGAAGAAATGTAGTGCTTCTTTGTTAACTTATTGCATATAATACAACTATTTTATAAATATTTTTCATAGACCCAGCCTGATCTACATGTATCTTGGACTTAAGCCCACTGCAAACTATACGATCAGTCTACTATCCGATTTCGGAAGAAAATGTAATAGCATTTGATATAAACATTTAAACACATGAAATATTTTTGATTGAGGTTCTGAACAGTAATATAGATAGTCAAATAAAAAATATGGCCTGTTGCGAGTATTCTAGTCGGAGGAAAGGCCGAATCAGCTCCCAGTCGTAGTGACGTCAGAGCAGTCCCATGATTGTCTACGATTTGAGACTGTTTTGGCCTTTGTTCTGGCTATATAAGGCTGACAGCGCACCAAACTCAGTATTTAGTATTCATATTGTTCAGAACCTGAATCAGGTAGATTTTTTTGGTTAAATTGCCTCTATTTAATGTTATATCTGTCATGAAAGGAATCTGGGCAATTGATTGTTCCGAGTTATGTGACAAAACACAATTCCCGCTAGCCTCATGCAAACGAGCAAATTGCCATGGAGGGTAACATCTAATGTCCTGATCCGTGAATAGTACTACTATTCACGGATACTATATATGGCGTATGGCATCACACACGAAAAGTGCGTACTACATTGTGACACCATTCATTTTGTTTTGGACACCGGCACGTGATGATGTCATCATTATGCATTTGATATCTGTGCAAATTCATCCCTTCTTCAAACTGTTTGTGTATGTATGTACGTGTGCCGCTTACCATTAGACTTAGGCTTTTGTTCAAGATGATGGATATAAATCAAATATATACTGCCTACAGTCGAGTCACTGGTTAAACTACGGTACCCTCCGTGATGTGAAGACAACCATTTTCCTTTCGGGGCTGCGCCCCTCATGTGGAAATAGTCTTGGTTCACGTCACCTTGGGGACCATATTTCCAACCAGACCCTCTCATGATAGTATATACATGTGTATTTGTATACTATTGCGATTTATTTCCGAAAATCGGATCGCAGAACGATCCTTTAGTGTGTGGTGGGCTTCACATAAAGTATTCAATCGGTTTTTATGTTTAGTGTTATTTCATTTGCATTTCTACCTATGTAAAAGATGATATTTTCATGAGTGGAGAATAAATTGTGAATTTGAAGTAAATTATTGCATTTTCAATCTTTTTATCTCTCCCCATATGCAGGTTTCAAGACAGATACAACAGGATGTAGTCGTCCTTGACGCATATTCTATCCTACTCTTGGAACTCTTTCAAACAGATCCTTTGTGTTCCGGGTGACTATTAAAGAATCAGCAAGCTCAAAGAGCTCTGTCAGGACTGAAATATGTGTGAAACGGTAGCTTTCAGCAAACAGAGGAACAAAAAGAAATAAAAGAAAACCTGAAGTCACAGTTCTTTCTACTCAGATTATTATGTCAGTATATCAAATCTGAAGATGTACGCAGACAATATTCAAGCCATTTGCACTTATAGATGTATGTCACAGTATATGAACAGGTAAATTCTACGCAAGCTGTGTTCTTTACTTTGTAGAACATTGCAACAAATGGCTTTTTATTTTATCCTGTGGTGTACATTAACTTGATAATTGGCAAGTATCAAAATTTTGGAGGTTTCAGTCAACATTTCAAATTCGTTGTTGATACATAGACATTGATTTGGTAAAATCCTATGTAACTGTCCACTCTTTCATATTAAGTCTTATAAAAGTTTAAAGATATTTTCAAGGCAATAGTAAGGTCTAAATTGGCAATCCAATTGTCATATGTGATTAGCTCAAAGCTTCTGTTCTTAATCCTTTAAAAAAACCAAGCTAGATCACATCATAGATGTCATATATTTGCTCAAAGCATGATTATTATTACTGTTTGCTGGCCTTGGTACAAATGTATCTACCTGTATGCAGAATAAAGTGGCGTATAGCTACTAGAAATAGTATTGAATTTATTAATTTTCATACCATTCCACTTAAAAGTGAGAATGAATGCACATAGTAGTGGCAATTTGATTGTCAAATTGATCAGAAGTTGTTGTTTATTTGTTTTGGGAGTAGTAAGGTGTACAGCTCTGAGCTGAGTATATATTTATTATATTGTAGTAGGATATGACGTTTACGTGGATGTTCAAACTGGGAATATTTCATGCTGCTACAGAGAAAAACAACAGAAATAATTGTGATGCTATGTGACACTTTTAAACTTTTACATATTGGATATGAAGAAAAATTGTGCAAACTTTTGAATTTCTACGTGTATATGAGCTATGACATCACATTAAAAATATTGACACAATTAAGCTTTTGTCTATCAAATATGCAATCTATTTAATTCTCAAAATCAATCATGATGTTACAGAAAAATGAAATGTTGACACACTTCAACTTTTAAATATAAAGTGTGTAATCTACATGTATTGAAGTTTCTGTATTTTTCTCCATTTTATAAATAATCAAAATTAATGACTATGGGAGAAATAGACTTAAATCTGTTTACAATTCTTGATTATGTAAATGTGCTGTTTAATCCTATTCATAATAAATTGCACAAAGATGTCCGAAATAATTAACATAGGCTCTACCTCACATTTTACTAACATCATATCAATGAGACACAAAAGTTTGAATTTTCCACTGACAAATGGCATGTGAATTATTTTGCAATGAATGTATTCTAAGTTGTGCCGTTTGAATTAAATCAGCACCTTTCAAAGAAATAACTCAATATTCAATAATTGACCTCTCAACAGAAAACATTTAAATTGTTTGATTATAAAGATATTTGGATTTAATTGTTTTATTATTTGAATCTTTTGGTATTTATATCCATAAGTTGACAATGAAAATAATGAAATATCTGCAAAAGGATATTTTTGAGGGATCCTAAAATTCCTGAAGAAAATTTAGTTTTATAGTGACATAGCATACTGCCCATCACATGTGTTCATGATCATTTTTTGTGATATTATATGTTGACAGGTAATCTCAGAAATGAAAACTTTCCTATCAAAAATTTTAGTTTGATTATTACTTTCCTATTTTATTTCCCATATTATTTTATTTAAAATAATTTGTTTATTATTTGAAATAGTTTGTATAAGTTCTAAACAAATATGCAATAAAGAAATATAAATTATTTTTGTCATAACAATTATAGTCTGATATTGTGTCAATCAGTGTTGGATATTTGCATCTAAAGAGGTAGAGAGAGATAAAGAAAAAAAGAGTGAGAAACAGAGAGAGAGAGAGAGAGAGAAGGGAGGGGGAGAAAAGGGGGAGAAGAGAGAGATTAAATCAAAGAAAGGCAGGAAGAGAGAAAGAGAGAGAGAGAGAGTCTGAGAAAGAAGACAAATAACAAATTGAGAGAATATTCAACAAAGAGAAGAATAGAAGGTGTCATATTTAAATGTGTTTCATAATTAGGTTGTGTATAATCACATATCTTTTCCTTGTTCTGTTTCAAAACAAAACTTTGATGTACTATGTCTCTGATGATAAATATAATTTTAAAAATTGAATATTTCCAATCAAATATTTTTTTTCAGCTTTTTGTTCTCTTTAATTAATGTCATTTTTGGTTAGAGCTGAACTAACATATAAAATAAGAAATTGGCTCTACCAGTAATTATTGACACCTTTCTGTTCTTAAGTACCTCATATTTCAAACAAAATTAGTATCCTGATGGTGAAAGGGCAATATTTAAACATGCATATGTACAAGTCACCATCGTTTTTTTTTTTTTTCCTTTGTGTCAATGTAATTCAATTCAATTTATTAAAAAAAAACAAGACATGGGAATCATGACAAACAATCATGATGCAAATTGGGACCCCAAAAATCTATGCTTGTGAATGGGGCCCCTGAGAATTAAGGATGAACCTCTCCATCCCGGTGGACCGTCAAAGTGACCAACGTGTTGCAAGGATCTGTGCATGCTCAATACACCAATATCCAATATACCAGTGCCGGATCCAGGATTTTGTGAGGGAGGGGACCAATATTCTGAAAATTTTCTGTCAAGCAAACAAGCAACCCCCCAAAAAAGACAAAACAAACAAACAAAATATGTCATCAGTTTTGGGTGTCTTCTTTTTTTGCCTGGGGACCCAGCCCCTGGATCAGCCCCTGGATCCGCCCCTGCCATAACCCGCCCCTGCCATACCCCACCCCCCACCCCCACCCATCTTCCCCAAGTTCAGTAGGCCTTGAAAGTAATCATTTCAGCATAAACTATAAGCCTGTTGTATTTTTATGTATTTTTATTTGTGTTTGTAGTTTTTTTTTTCCTCTCTCTCTCTTTCTGAGCTGAAATTTAATTGAACTTTCAATCTCACATTATTACGACGGATACATAGACCACGGTACTATGTGCTACACGTGTATGTACACGCAGGGAATCTCTCTTCCACCTGCATTGCACCCTATGTCAACTGGATGGCTACCGGTACCTTAGAGGGAGATCGGCTTATTTATAATTTTCTTAAGAAATTTACGAGGTCAGTATTGATGGCCAGTTAATGTCTCCCGCAGAAATCATTGTAGTAATACGTGTGGATATTATTTAGTAAATTCAGTTTAACTGACAAACTACAGAAAAGTGACAACAATGCTCAAATTACGAACCTTCTCGCAACACGGTAGGCGTGTCTCCTCCGCATTGGGCCTTTCATCTAACACCACAAGTGCTCACCGAACACGCCGAAGCTCCGGGCGTGAGTGCGATCGCTGTCTGTCCACCACTAGGTAAAGTTGCTGTGCTAATGTGAATCTCATTTTATATTTCTAAATTCCCCCGTTTTCCCTAATAGACGAGGAGCCTGTCCTGTAATAGTCACCCCATTTTACGTATGTGAAATTTGACCCCTAAAAGTTACTTAGACCATCCATGTCATTCACAAAAAGCTTGTTAGCCCGAATGAGTCGAAGCCGCCAAGTTTCTCCAATGGTATGGTATGGTGGTTGATCCAGTGTCCGAACACTTTTCAGAAAATCAACGATAGAAAATTAAATATCAAACGAATATCTGTCAAACTTACATAAAGAATGCTCGAAGTCCTACAGAAAAAGAAGTTGATGGAATTTTAAAAAGACAAAGTAGATGTAACACGATATTCCCTTCCGAGTGAACCCCTTCCCAACGACGCGGCGTTTTGGTCCCTTGAAAAAGGTACCGTAATTCCGAACGTGTGAAACCTATGGGAAAAAGACACACCTTTGTTTCAATAGTGTGGTTTTCATACGCGTAATCCCAAGCGTATGAAAACCCCTTTTAGGCGCTTAACTATACACGTTCGGTAATACAATCTGTTCGGAATTACAATCCTTGACTATAATTTGTCTCATTCAATTCAGGTCAAATTTACATAGGCCGTACAATTTTTTAGCCTTAAATTTCATGTTTTGCATAATTTTACTTCTTGAAATTGTCAACATTACTTCTTTGCTAATCATTTTACTCATTGATATCAAATAATTTGAATTTAAGTGTTTTGAAATGTGTAATTAAATGCGAAATTCAACACAAGTGTTTGCGATCACTTTAACTCTCTGGGCTCACTCCGCAGCGATTTTCTGCCAAGGCCGAGTTCCCCCGCATCCGTCTACCAGTAGTATAGTCAAGGATTGTCATTCCGAACAGATTGTATTACCGAACGTGTACAGTTAAACGCCTAAAATGGGTTTTCATACGCGTGGGATTACGCGTATGAAAACCACACTATTGAAACAAAGGTTGTGTCTTTTTCCCATAGGTTTTACACGTTCGGAAATACTTACCTTTTTCAAGGGACCAAAACGCCGCGTCGTTGGGAAGGGGTTCACTCGGAAGGGAATATCGCATTAAATCTACGTTGTCTTTTTAAAATTCCATCAACTTCTTTTTCTGTAGGACTTTGAGCATTCATTATGTAGGTTTGACAGATATTCGTTTGATATTTTATTTGCTATCGTTGATTTTCTGAAAAGTGTTCGGACACTGGATCCACTACCATACAATTATGAGTAGACCAACGTATATATATAGCATTTTGGTAGGGTATTCTATAGTTAAGCCGACTGTTGTAACTTTCTTGGGTTGCAATTTGGTGTCAAATGATCATTTCAATAATATTTGATTAAATTATGAAAATTGTATTGCTTTCTCAAAAATAAAGTTAGTCAAATGATATTCATTGTCAGGATTGTAAACACTCCTATTGTCCATCTGCGCCTGTTTGACAAGGTATAAGAGAGAGCTTGCAAGGTACATGTATTTGTGCAATTAACACATGAATGGTAGATTTCAGGGGGTTTTATCAAATCAACTCCATGACAGTCATAGATTGTCAGCGATCTACGGAAATTAGATCCGACAAACCATTTCACAAAGACATGATAAACGACAACTCATTGAGGTAATGATATCGATACTGGGTAATTCCATGAAAATGTCCACTTTTGGTGAAAAAACAAAGTTTATTTTGAACATTTTCCTTCTATGTCACTTGAATATGCATGATTTGAACTTTATGAAACAATATTCAGTTTTTTAATTTTTTAAATATTTTGACCCAAAATGGCCATTTTTTAACCCAAAAATGAAATTACACATTTTTATGGCACAATATGGTTAATTACATATTGAGTCATTTTTAGAAATTTCATCTGTTATAATAATAAAGACAACCAAATCTATTTAGGACAAAGGGGAATTTTATGTCTATATACAAAAATTTTAAAAATAGTAATATTCTTCTGATTTAATGGAGGTCAAAGGTCAAATGGATTTTTGTCCCATCTGTCACGTTTTTTAAGGTACTTTTTGCATTTTCAATAAATTAGACCATTGTTTTTGAATAAAATTTTGCAGTCTTGCTCTTTGGTAGAGGGGAAATTCATTTCTACTGCTAACTCGGCGGAATTTATTTTTATAAAGATAATTATGATTCATAAAGTAATGTCCCGTCTGTCATGTTAGGCATCTACAGCAAAAATATGTATGGATGGGACTACATGAAAATTTTCCGGTGGATGAAAATTAAAATCCTATTGCTATTATGTTTCATGATATTAAAGATGACCCTTTAACCCCTTTAGAACACGAGAATAAGGTACTTAATGCTGGAAAATTGATTGTCTTTAAAAATTCTATTTTGTGTACTATCTCAATGTGTCCCGTCTGTCACGTTTTTATTGTCCCGTCTGTCACGCTCACTTTTTGGCATTTTCCTCCAAAAGTAAGATGAAATTTCAAATGTATACTAGCAGATTTCAGAAAGGTACCAACAAGTGATAACATGAATACACATATTTTGTTTCAAGATTTTCTAGTAAGGAGAGCTTAGTCGAAAAGTATAGAAGCAGAAATGGCTTGGTAAATTCATGTCCCGTCTGTCACGCTGAACTTGAAGCCCCACCCACAATTTGTGGGCGGGGCTTGAAAAAAAATTTCCCCCCATTTTGTTGACCAAACCCTATAGATCACATCTCTACATCAAATTAAGCATCACTTTTAAATGAAATATGAAATATCAAGTAAAAACATAAAAATGTGAGGGTTGGATGTCCCGTATGTCACGCTGGAATTACCTGCTAAAATCATAGTCTTTATCACAGTCCATCGGAATATTTGTCAAATACCCCAAAAGATTGTGAGGCTCATTTTTTCGCAAATTGTTCCAAAATATCAAAAATGGCAGTGAAAATTAATACTGCAAATCTAGATAAGTAAGAGGATACTGTAATTGACTAATTATGGAAAGAGGACCCAAATCGTGTTCACTTTAGAGAAAATAAGATATTTTATGACCCAATTTTATATTCATGTAAAATACATGTAATATTATTTATATCAGTCATAGGGAAAATACATACATGATAAATTATTGTTGTTCACATGGGTCTGTAGAAACAGACTGTTCCGTTTTCGATCGTGTGTCTGTGGTAGACGGATGTCGGTACTTTTGTTATTAATCTCATTTATTTGTTGGGGGTCAAGAAGCCATATGAACATATTGTCTGTCTGTACAATACAAACATTAGTAAAAGTAAAAACTACTTGAAAAGGAATGTGCTTGGAGATCAGGAAGTAAATTTCTCTGTATTTACATTTTTCATTTTTCGCAGCCCATAGGCTAACTTAAAGTTGTAGTGGTACACCTGCACATTCCAATCAGTTATATCGCGAGCAGAGACCTAAGGGTTACAGTGATTCAGTTCGCTTTTCCCCTCCCAGGCACAGGTGACGCCAATACTTAATAATCCTTACTATAATTTGGCTAAGCTCAGATCTTGTCTGTCCTTCCGTTTGTTTGACGGCGCTTTTCTCGGCGATTTTGCACTCAATCGAGCTGGGGTTTTTTGTAAACGTGGTTATATTGTTCCCAGATTGTCATGAAAGGGGTTGTTTGTGGTATTTTGGTCGCATTATTCAAAAGGTTTTTACAATTCGTAACTTTCTTTGGCAGGCCCCGAGTAAAGCTTCGAAGTTCCCAGTCCTTTCGACCTTTTTTGGCTCAGCGAAATTACATAGGCATACATTACACGTACGGTATGCTTAAGGCTATGCTGATGAATGAACCGTCGCGTTGCGCGTAGATCTACACTGCATGCACTCGGCCTTCATTCAGTGTGTTTCCGTCCAGTGAATCCATGGCATGCATGGTTGTATATGTAATGTTAGACTTAATCTGAAAATTGTTCAACAGTCAGAAATTGCAGGCGCTAATGCACATCCCGCCTGAATCTAGAACTACAAGTACAACTAGCACCTGAATTTCAGTCACATCGGACATCGGGAACGGCTGTAAATATTTCGGCTTCGATGTCGATGTCGTCGATCTGACTCTCGATCTAGATTCGTCTTCGCAGTGTATCTGTAACATACAAATTCATAGTGCTTTGTTTTCACATAACATGCCATCTCATATATTCTGATGACACGTTTATATTTTGTTTGACATGTGTTTTAGGACACTCTGTTGTATATATATGAATGTTTATTAAGAATATAGACATGAATATAACAGAGTAAAAATAGTTTATCGCTTAAACAACCAATACAGTGTATCTATAACAGACGTACAGAGTACTGTATACGCCATATATTTCGCGGGGGTTTTATTTTCGCGAATTTCACGCATCATCAGTGGTTTAGCCAGCGAGGCGTCTGGGCGTCTTTTGGACGCCCATTTCTTCTGGAAGACGCCCAGCAAAATTTGCAAGACGCCTTGATCAAAATCATTTGATGGACGCCCTTTTAATACATGTAGTTAAAGATAAATTTGCATAAGATGCCTTTTAAAAATCATTTGATGGACGCCCTTTCAGTTTTTGTAAAGATGTTTTGTATTCACGATAATTTATATCCTCGGCTTCTCAGCAGAAGTCGAAGTCATAAACGCTACCGCAAACAAGTACCGTACGTGCGTACGGGTCTAGCTCTAGGCTGTAGCTACTTAGTCTTTGCGCGACACCTTTTGTGAAAATTTTCTTTCCGAAACGCATTATCACTGTTACAATGAGAGGTCTAAAAATTATCATCATCCGTGTAATGAGACTATCGCTAGATCTACGACCGGATACACCTTTTGTGAAAATTTTCTTTCCGAAACGCATTATCACTGTTACAATGAGAGGTCTAAAAAATATCATCATCCGTGTAATGAGACTATCGCTAGATCTACGACCGGATACACTACACAGAGAAATTGTTCCTTACCACATTAAGTCCATAGTCACCTCAAAAAATCAATCTGTAAAGCCAAAGCCTGCCTCAAAAATGCGGAATTAGTGCCATTTTTTAAAATCACGCGGCGCTTAAGTCGGGTTGTGAGGAACAGAGTCACCGAAAACGCGCTAAAACTCAAGAAATCGGTGGATTTATGACGGGGTTTTTTACTTATCGCGCGCGAGATCGATGCTCATAGAGTGAAATGGTATCCGCGAAAAAACAAATTGGAAAAGAAAAATCGCCCGGAACTGTGCGCATTCAGTGTATATGTACGTACATACATATACGCAGTGGCGGATTTGGGGGGGGGGGCAATCCCGGCCCGTGCCCCCCCCCCCTTTTGAGGGAAAACAATGCATTGTGCCCCCCCCCCTTTTCGACCAGGAAAACTTTTTTTTTTTTTTTTTTTTTTTTTTTGTGCTTGTCAGAGAATTATGGAGGAGAACTGAACCCCATAACCCCCCCCCCCCCCCACTGAGCGACTTTTGGAGGGCTGGCGAAATTTTGTTTTTTTTGGTCGACATTGGTACAGTGTTAACCTGGTGGTAAAGTTATACTTACATTAATACATGTATAATGAAAACTTACATTCATGTAGGGAAAACAAATCATCAGAATGTTTAACTTCAACATGTTTTTACCTTAAACACTGAGGGAATAATTCCAGCAAGCTAGGAGTAAACAAGCAAGGAAACAGTGTCTTTTTAGATAGAAATAATGAAAAATTTCCAGCGGAAAGGGGGCGCTGCCCCCTTTTACCCCCGCCGGGGGCGCTGCCCCCTGAACCCCCTGAACGGCTCGCTGCGCTCGCCCAATTTTTTGGACACCCTGCTTTTTAATTTGGACACCCAATTTTAAAATCCTGGCTAAAGCCCTGCGCATCATGAGTGGGTCCCAAATTTAACAACACTCCAAAATATTGCCAACATTAGAAGTCGGTTGAATTTGTTGTCTCCTGGTCAGAAATTCACCACTTCGCTTTGCAAAAGTACATCATCACTGCTATTTGTAGATTTGAGAATTTTCCGATCGCGAATTCAACTACTCGCGAAATAGTCTGGTTAGTCCTACTTGCGAAAATTTATGGCCACGAAATTTATGGCTTATACAGTAGTTTCTTTTTACATTAATGATAACATGCCATCTCAAAATCATGATCTTTTCATCCGTATACTGTAGCATATCTTGCCTTTAGTTGACGTGTTTATATTTTGTACATTGTGCTTTACATTTCTATATAAAAAAAGACATAATCTAACACACACATGTCGATATTGTTATTTATTTGAATGAAACTGAATTTTGTATTCTAATAGCCCATATAACGTTTAAAAGATGCACGAGTTCCATAAGATATGCATTTTCAGTGCATGTTCTAACATTTTTATCAATTCCTTCAATGCATAACTACTTAACCTACCAGGAAAAAAATATATCGGAAACCTAAACATGCCAGTGGAAGCACTACACAAATCTTATCACTTTTCATCACAACAGCCCCCCCCCTCTCTCTCTCTCTCTCTCTCTCTCCTGTATTCTTTATAATTTCTATCTATCCCCGGCCCCCTGCATGTCTATTTTTTTCTCTCTCTCTCGCTGTCATTTTTCCCACTGTGGCTGTATCTCTCTCTCTCTCTCTCTCTCTCTTTCTCTCTATCATTTTCTGACTGTCTATGAGTCTCTCTCTCTCATTTTTCCCACCGGCTGTTTCACTGGCTGTTTCACTGGCTGTTTCTCCCTCTCTCTCTCATTTTTCCACTGTTTCTCTCTCTCTCTCTCTCTCTCATTTTCCCCAGGCAATGTTTCCCGCTGTATCCTTCTCTCTCTCTCTCTCTCTCTCTCTCGCTTCTTTCAACATTCCACTATACAAGATTGAGCAACCTTTAATTGAAGAACTACAAACAAATGCAATCTGTTGTACATTGTAGGGTACATGTACTTACACATTTATTTTGGACTTAATACATGTAATGATAATATTTCTATATTACCATAATTGCCTCTTGACTGCTTACTAAATACACCATTTTGATTTCACTCCGTAATGATATTCAAGTTCTCCCCCCCCCCCCCTCAATTTCATCAATAAACTACTTGCCTTTTACTGTGAATGGGTACTTGGGCTGTACACAGGAGAAGACCCCCCCCCCCCCCCCCAAGGTGCCACGGGTAATTTATGCTAGTAATAATAATAATAATAATAATAATAAAGCTGATTTGTGATGGCGTTCTAAAAAGATATGGCCGGTTTGGAGTACCGACAAGTCACTTGTCAGGGAAGCTGTCGCTGCTCTTGGCAAAGATGGCTTTGTGAAACAGACAACAGTTAGCCGACAAGTTGAGCGACAGCGTCAGGATGTCGCTGATCTTGTCATTATGACCATTTGATAAAACACCCCCCAGGTGCCGATAGACAATGGGTTTGCTTACATTACATAATCCTGACAATATCATTTGACTACTTGAAAAAGCAATACTATTATTGAAATAATCATTTGAAATTGCACCCCAAGAATGTTACATTTAACCTGTATTGAATGAAACACTTTGGAGTTATTAAGGTTGTAAGGCCCCAAAAATGGTTTTCTCTACATTCAGAGCATTTGGGCAGCATAGCTTGGTTTAGGGGCTCTGGGTTTTTTCGATGGCATGTTACACCCCCTTCCTGATGGAAATTTTTGTCAGTTTCATATTTTTGTCATGCACACCCATACCTCTTCCTTTTGACAAAATTTGGTCAGTGAGCATTAAGAGGAAAAATTTCCCCCAATTTTTAGGGGCCATCTGACAACCCATCCCGACGGAAAATTTTGTCAGGTGTTGTGTTTTGGTAATGTACATAGTAAGACACCTTCCTTCTGACAAAGTTTGGCACATATTATGTTAGATGGGTTGAAATCGACCCTACTTGGGGGCCCTTTTGGGGGCTCTGAGGGGCCAAACCTGGCGTCTTCGTTTGGGCTGACAAGATTTTTGTGAATGACATGAATGGTCTAAGTATCTTTAAGGGGTCAATCTCATATATCTAAAATGGGGTGACCATTTCGGGACAGGCTCCCAGAATAGGCCAGGGGAGCGTTTCATCAAGTGTCTTGTAAGTGATATTTACTGACAACTGTTATAAGCTACTGAAATCCTTGCATCTGATTGGCTGAGAGGAAACTTGTCGGTAAAAAATCACTGTCGAAATGCTCCCGAAATAGTCACCCCATTTTACATATGAGACTATAAAGTATTGAACATGTAAACTTGTAAAGTTCTGTTAGAATTTGTTTTCTGTTTCTACCTTCCCCTCTTTTATTTTGTCGTTGAATTTCTCTCTTGCCCATTTAGTTTTCTTTCTGTCTTGTGTTTTAATCTTCTGATTCCTTCTTTTTTTATTTTTTCCCCACTTTTTTTCTTTTATTTGATGAATATATCTCTAGATCCAGATACCTATTTAAATTTGTGTTTTCCTGTAATGCAATTTGATTTCAATTTTGATATTATAATGACCGTAAACTCGGCTGTTATCAGTGTTTGAACTGCACTGTTCAGTCTTCTATAGCCTATATACCCCGAAATTATAATGAATACTAACAGTAGTTTTATTTTTACAGAAATGAAAAAAAAAATGAAATGATTGTTTCCTACTGTCCTGCAGTAATGTCAAATAAACTCTCATTTTATCCATCTTCCTATTTCCGTTTCAGTTATGTTCATAGTCTAAGCTACCGTCAGGCTGACCCCTCTCTGCCCCTCTTAGGCAAGACTATTGGCCAGATTGTAGATGATACAGCAGAGAAGTTCCCTGCTAGAGAGTACCTTGTGTTCTCCAAAGACAAAGTCAGAAGGACGTTCTCACAGTTCAGAGAAGAGGTAAATGATTACTAGCAGTGAAAAGAATATATTCTAGGAGCAAGAGCGATGTCGCTCTGAAAAGCTTCAAAAGAGAAAACTACAACAGAGGTTGTGGTGGTAAAAAAAAACACTATAAAATATGTAAGAATCAAAGTCAGGAGGACAAAGTCAGGAGGACATTCTCACAGTTCAGGGAAGAGGTAAATGATTGAATGAGTGAAAAGAATACATAGGAGCGAGAGCGATGTCGCTCTGAAAAGCGAAAAAAAAAAAAGAAAAGAGAAAACTACAACAGAGGTTGTGGTAAAAAAAAAAACACTATAAAATATTTAAGAATCATTGCATAAATTGAAGAAGTCTCACTTTTACGATGGCAAAAATACAAGAAGAGCTTCCTTGAAAAAGCAGAAACAAAAAAAAAAAAAAAAAGATATTTTTTACACTGAGTACAAAACTACATAACTAAGGTACTGTGAAGCTTGCAACCCAATTACTAATGAATTTAAAAAGATATTGCCATATGATCACTAAGATTTGCAGCTCATTCGACCTTTCCTACCACTATACTATTACCATAGGACTCGAAGAAAATATAAAACAGATAATTTTTTTTTGTTGGAACAGTGCAAAATTAGAATTCTTAGGCTCAGGCTAGATTGCTACCATCAGCACAGGAAGGGTTAATCCTTATTGGTTACTCTGTATTCAGATAACTTGTGCTTTTTGGTGATACAATGATTGAGTCATGATTGGGAACTCTTGCTATTAAAACAAACTAGTGCTCAAAGATACTTGGTTGCGATATATACATTGTAATTCCTTTATTTTATGTATGAAATGATTTACATGCTTGTATATTTCTAAAGTAAAAATTTTCTAACCTTTTGCTATGTTCATTTGTGCATTTTGTTTGATTTTGAAAAACCCTAACAAACATGCTGAAAGTTATTTTTATGCATGAATAATTCAAATTACTGAATTATAGACAATCCCAGCATTAATTCCTGTTTTCAGTGTGATCAGTTAGCAGCTGGATTGCAAGCCATTGGAGTCCAGAAAGATGACTGTGTCGGTATATGGGGACCCAGTACCCTGGAGTGGGTCCTTACTCAATTTGCCACTGCTAGGATAGGTGCCATCCTGGTCAACATCAACCCTGCATATCGCCAGAATGAGCTTGAATATGCCATGAAGAAGGTAACAACTCCACAAAATTACTTCTGAAGACTATTTTTTAGTCCTTTTTATTTTATATATTTTAGTCACACCAACCAGACTGACAATAGACTGAACAAAATATTACATTATTACCTTGAGTGGCCAATATTTTGTCAGTTATTGTTAGGTTTGAAATTGGTCTGGCAGTATGACTGAGGTGTTAGGATATTAACACCAAAAATGAGGTTAATTATTAAAAGTAAGGAAAATGGAGAAAGAAATGGTGGTTGAAAAGCTTCGTTAACAAGTTAATACTCGCCATTATCTTAAACGAACTGGTTACATCTATAGTTGTCAAGATTTAACCAATCCTTATAAACATTAATTTTCTTTTGATGTCATATGAAGAAAATGGATAGTAATAGAATTCATTAGAATATCAATTTTTAGAATTGTTCAAATCCCTAGAGGAGCATTTGAAAAAGCTAGGAAATTTTGCGAGAACAAAATTATGTACTCTAGATTTTTTTTTTCATCTTTATTTTGACGTAGGTTGGTGTAAAGGCCATCGTGTCAGCACAATCATTCAAAACCCAGAACTACTATGAAATGCTGAGTGGAATCTGTCCTGAGCTAGCGACAGCAACACCAGGCAAGATCAAAAGCGAAAAGTAAGTTTATTATGGAATTCATACATCTTGTCTTTTACTACAGAATGGATTAGAATTAGTATTTCTGAAAGACGATATATGAACAAGAGTGTTTTGTTCAGGAATTTAATTTCTTAATGTGAATAGAAATATGTAGGAATTTATCAATGAATATATAAATATGATAATATGAATAGTTGAATACAGTGTATCATTGTTCGGATATTTATTTACTAGTATTGATTTGAATATACAGTATGTATAGCAACATCTGAATATAATGATGATGATGTTAAAGGGTTAGTCCACCCTAGTATTTAGCTAATTTGAATAAAAGCAGAAAAATGAGAGAAACAGATTAGTGAAAGCTTGAGCAAACTGCAACAAAAAAAAAAAAGAAAGAAAGTTATGAAATTTTAAAGTTGTAATCAATCAAACACAAATTGGCAACTTGGTGGTGTATCTTGCGAGGTCCTCTCTCATTTGGTCTGTAGAAACTTTCATAACTTTTCATTTTCTTAGTTGTTGATGAAGGAACACATTTGTGACGTATAGGTTTTTTTTTTAAACATCCGTGTAATGATTATGTCTAAGTTGCATGTATGATTGAATATTTTCTTTAGAAAAAGTGGAGATTTATGTTTTCTTAGTACAGTTCAAATGGGAGTGGAGCTCTCAAGATATGTCACAGAGTTGCCAATTTGTGTTTGATTTATTACAACTTCAAATATGCACAACTTTCCTATTTCTTGTCAGATTTTGCTCAAACTATCATCGATCTGTTTCTTTAATTTTTCTGCTTCATACACAACCAACTTGATATCAGGGTGGACTTCCCCTTAATATTTATTTATTAATTTGAATATATGGGACTATGAATATTATTTTTCTCCTGCAGTCTGCCTATGCTGAAATCTGTGATAATGATGGGCAAAGGTAACTTCCCAGGGTCATTCAGCTTTGATGATGTGTTGGACATGGGCAAAGACGAACATTTTCATTATATTGAGAAAATGAAATCTGTTCTGCAGTTTGATCAACCAGTCAATATCCAGTTTACATCGGTAAGTACAGATACACCCTTTATTTTGTTTTTATTTCAAATACTGTAAAACCCAAAGCTTTTGCGAGTTGTCACAAAGGCCATTTTGGCAGAAACAAACTTTGCCGAGTCGCCGAACTTCATTCAGCATTGAAATTCAGTCATTTTTGTGGCATGAAACTTTCCCAAATTTGGACACCTAGTGAAATCTAAGAGAAATAGGTTTTTAAAGTAGGAGCTCTTTTGGGATTTGCTAAATTAGAAGTGAGATTTTCTCGCATTGATTGTTATGTATTTTATTGTTTCTTTTATCAGAGCTCTTTTGGAGCTGAAACACTCTCTGCTCCCACGTGTTTTGCTTTTTTTCATTTGGGGTTTTTACAGTAGGTTTTGTAGTTTTTCAGGCAATCTATTGAACATTGAACCTTGGTTCCTCAGTGGACTTATTTGGATCTAATGATATTTCTTGCAATGCCTACAAGCCTGTTAATAATAATTCAGTCACAAGTATTTTACTATGGAATTCATTTACAGTATAAGTATGATTGGATTAACAATAGACTTGAGCACAAGTAATATGAGCTGTAAATAATAGCAAGAAGCTGTACATGTAACAATGGCCTCCACTTCATAAAGAAAATAGTTTATTCTTCAACTGTACAATTTGCTAACATCAGTTTAAAATGATTTTTGTAGCTACTATTGGTCATAAAATAATGATAATGATAATATTCCGTTCTTGTATAGTGCATATCACATAATGTTATAACGTCTATGCGCTTCCAAAAGACTTTGGATATTATTACCCTGGCTTTAGCTCTGGCAACCATAGCGCTCAGTGCATTCAAGGAATAAATCCTACCAGGTACCCACTTACTACACCTGGGTCGAGTGTGGCAAATGTAGATTAATGTCTTGCCAAAGGAGGTTAGTGCTGCAGCAGGTCTCTCTCTTTTTTTTGTGAACATTTCATACTTACAGCAGAATAAAATCTCTCTCTGTCTGTCTGTCTGTCTGTCTGTCTCTCTCTTTCTATCATTCATGTATATTTGGTTTTATAATTCAGGTTTAGCTTTTGTTTGATTAGTCCATGTGGCCGTGAGTGCCATTGTCCTCTTATGTAAGCAATACCAAAAGTTCAGTGGCATGCTCCAATCTGTACGGGACATTTGAGTTGTCTTCTAGAGTTGACAAATCAAATAGCTGCTCATACGTGTATTACAGTACACATGTATAGTACTCGTATTGAATATATGCAAACAGTTCATAAATGTAGCATCTCCCTTCCATATGTTCTGTTTGTAATTCAGCTTTTTAGATTTTGTTTGATTATTGTATTTAGTCTAGTGAATTGTAGATAGTGAGCTCCGTTGTTCTTTAGTAGTTTAAACAATGCCGGGGAAGGATGAATAGACTAGTTTGTACAGTCACTAAAGGTCAACCATGCTCTGGTGAAAGCCATAGGGGTGTTCATGCATGTGAAATTTTAGTATGTGACATGGCTTAATTCTTAAATCATTGGTGAAAATAATAACAATAAGGTAGAGACTCTCGTGCGTGAAAATGCGTCTGCTCTTTCCCTGCAGACTTCATTTCTTTAAGAAATATTTTTCTCAGAGGTTACTTTCAGGTAAATCTTGCATCCCATATCAGTCCAGGCTGAATTTTGTTTCATTGTTCATTTTTTTTGTGTTGCTAAAGACTGACATTAACTTTAAGTCTGTGTAAAGTGATATGAGATAACTCTCATTGGGTTCTACAAGAATAATATTCTTTCTACACTGTATGTTTTCCATGTTTTTACAAATAAACATAATTATGTTTATATGCACATTTATTGATCTTTTTTAGATCACATTCCTGGAGGAAAAAAAGAATTCATTTTTCTCCATAATACATGTAGGCCGGTGTTTAGATGCTCTATTAAACACAAATTAGCAATCCACAAGTTTGTAAAAATTTTGAGTTGCAGTGCTGAGTGTTGCTATATAAAGTCATGATTTTCATACCCCATTTTCAAGTATTGTAGTACTTAAAAGTGCTTAATTTCCAAACTTGAGACAGTGTTTTATCATGACCTGTGAGTGTGATTAGGGTAATTATGATTTCCATGTATAGATACTTGAAGTAGATAATAGAGCAAATACTTTGGAAGAGGGCATAAGGGGCAAATGCCCTCTGTAAAAAAAAAAAAAAAAAAAAAAATTGTATGTTTTCGTCATATTTTCCAGACTTAGTTTTCAATGCAGTATCCCCCTCCCTTGGTGGTTTGAAACATTCTTCCCCCTTCCCCCTTCCCCTTTACCGCTTCCCTTTCCCCTTCCATTTTCTCTCTTCCCTTTCTCTTCCCTTCCCCTCCCCCTTCCCCTTCCCCTCTCCCTTTCCCTTCCCCCTTTCTCTCCCCTTCCCCTCCCCCTTCCCCTTCCCCTCTTCCCCTTCCCCTTCCCCTCTCCCCCTTCCCCTTCCCCTCTCCCCCTTCCCCTCTCCCCCTTCCCCCTCTCCCTTCCCCTCTCCCTTTTCCCCTTCCCCTTCCCCTTCCCCCACCCCACCCTCCCCCTTCCCCCACCCCACCCTCCCCCTTCCCCCACCCCACCCTCCCCCTTCCCCTCCCCCTTCCCCTCCCCTCCCCCTCCCCCTCCCCTCCCCTCCCCTCCCCTCCCCCTCCCCTCCCCTCCCCCTCCCCCTCCCCTCCCCCTCCCCCTCCCCTCACATTTGCACATGTGCACATTTGCGAAAAGCTAATTCTGTATATATGCTATTGTTACGGATCCACATTGACTCGCTTGTATGTCAGAATACTATGTTATCAGTTTCAGTCTGTTCAAACGAAGACGTACATGTAATAATCCTCATTATCAAGTGATGTGTGAATCAGCAAAAAAAAGTGCACACAAGCACAGGGCGATTTAGCTCTGCAAAGCTCTAAAATTGCTCTGGTAATCTAACAAAAAATCTCAGGTTAAAAACTAGCAAAAGACATAAAAATATGCGAAAGGGAATCTTATTTTGAATGCAAAAATTCTTTTCCACTACATGTAATGCCAGCTACATGTAAGGCCCGGCTTCATCAGCCCGAGTTTCCAAAATAGCCCACTAATTCTGATCCGGGAAACTAACCCGATCAGAACTAGCTCGAGCTAGTTTGTAATGAAGACGCAATTAGCTGGCTATTTCGTGGGTTTCTAGCTCGAGCTAGAAGCCTAAGTCAACTCGGGTTTTTTTGTGAAATAGCGCGCTATTTGGCGAATTAGCCTGCTAATTCGCAGGTGAAGACGCACTCGGGTTTTGACTCGGGTTAATTTATTCATGACACCAATCCTAAAAGTGTTATTTTCCTTATGTATTTCTTGATTTTCTTCTCTTTCCACCTTTTCCTTATGTATTTCTTTGTTTTTCCTTCTTTCTTTTCTCTCCTTATGTATTTCTTTGTTTTCCCCATTCTTTATTCTTCTTTCTATTCTTATGTATTTCTTTGTTCTTCTTGCTATCCTATTTTCTTTATATATTTCTTGTTTTTCTTCTCTTTTTGCCTTTTCCTTATGTATTTCTTTGATTTTCTCATTTTCTGTTCTTCGATCTTGCTATCCTCTTTTCTTTGTTTATGTATTACTTTGTTTTTCCTTCTCTCTTTTTTCTCCTTATATATTTCTTTGTTTTCCCCGTTATTTATTTCTTTTTTTATATTCTAATGTATTTCTTTGTTCTTCTTTCTGTCCTCTTCTCTTCATATGTATTTCTTTATTTTTCTTTCTATTTTATCTTCGTTCTTCTTTTTTACCCTCTTCCCTTTATTATTCTTTGTTTTCCTTCTCTTTTTATCTTTTCCTTATGTATTTCTTTGTTTTCCCCATTTTCTGTTCTTCGATCTTGCGCATGGGTCCGACATCTTTGAGATAAATGTTTCATCTTTGTTTTCTCATTCTTATATTCAATTTATAATTATGCAATGTCTCTTCTCTTTCAAGACTTTAAAGACAAGGTATTGCCGATGTTTAAAAAAATGTCAAGCGATATTGTTGCGTGCAAAGATCTGACAAATCTATAGCTATGTATCGTCAATAAAATATGCAAAATGCTGAAAGGGTTGCGTTGGAAGCGATGTAACGAGCGACTTCCGCTGTTTAGGATCCGCCTTGTAGTTTTGCTAGAAAGAGTTGCTTGAAAGAAAGAAAGAAAGAAAAAAAAAAAATCGCCAAACTTTGTTGTTGTTGTTGTCCATCTACCTTTACATGTTAGCCCCTCAAAATATTACTTTAAAACCACAAAGTTGTTTTTTGTGGGGGGTTTTGATGATGGAAAATCCAAATTCATTTTTTTCTCAATTTCACGGCCGTAGCTATCGATCAATACGAGAAAGTTTCTGATTTCACCCAAGAATTGCATGGAATTTAAGCAATTTGAAGAGGACAGTCCTTTACCGCGATCGAAGCAACTTGCCAACATTTGGAATTCAGAAAACGGAACGTACATTGGCAGGAGGTCCAGTAACTCCAGGAAACAGGTGAAACGATTTACTTGAGGAATTAATTCTTTACCTACGATGAAAATAATTTCGGCGGGTCGTCTTCAAGAAAAAAGAACCGCTAACGAAACAGAAGTGAAACGATTTACTTGACAAATTATTAATTACCTGACGATGAAAATAATTTCGACGGGTCGTCTTCAAGATATAAACCGCTAGCGTAGCAGAGGTGAAACTATTTACGTGACGAATTTATTCTTTACCTGACGATAAGAATAATTTCAGCGGGTCGTCTTCAACAAAAATGAACCGCTAACGAAACAGAGATGAAACGGTTTACTTGACTAATTAATTCTCTGTACCTGACGGTGAAAATAATTTCGGCGGGTCGTCTTCAAGATATATAAACCGCTATCAAAGCAGAGGTAAAACTATTTACTTGACAAATTATTAATTACCTGACGATGAAAATAATTTCGACGGGTCGTCTTCAAGATATAAACCGCTAGCGTAGCAGAGGTGAAACTATTTACGTGACGAATTTATTCTTTACCTGACGATAAGAATAATTTCAGCGGGTCGTCTTCAAGAAAAAAATGAACCGCTAACGAAACGTCAGAGGTGAAACGATTTACTTGACAAATTAATTCTTTACCTGACGATGAAAATAATTTCGGCGGGTCGTCTTCAAGATATATAAACCGCTAGCGAAGCAGAGGTGAAACGATTTACTTGACAAATTAATTCTTTACCTGACGATAAAAAATAATTTCGGCGGGTCGTCTTCACGATATATGAACCGCTAACGAGACAGCGGTGAAACGATTTACTTTACGAGACGAGAGTCGATTATAAATGGGGAAGAAAGAGTACTAATATTGTAACTTTCACCTCAAAGGACTGCATTTTGGTGAAAGGCGCGAGAAAGTACAAATTATTACTATATACCCCCTTCCCCCCCCCCCCCCGCCCGCCGCCTCAAAAAGACAGGAAGTTCTTAGAAAACGGGGTCCATTGATGGATTATTGATCATTATTTACAACAAAAACGATCTTTTCTTTTCAGTATTTATACTCCCCTCCTCGTGTCACAACCTTTGCCTTTCATTTTATGAACGGAAGTTCTTAGAAATCGGAACCCATTGATAGATTAATGACCATGCATGAAAAGATGGCACATGTCTATTGTATAAAGGAGAGCTGGAGTTCTGGGAAAGGGTAAAAAAAAAATTTAAAAAATTGTGAACTTTCTCATTTCTATTATGTTAGTTTGGCAGATTATCATATTAGATATATCCCCTGAAAAGGATTGCTCTTCAAATGCCCTCACAGAAAGTAAATGTAAGCTTTCAGAACAGAATTAAGAAGAACTTTCGAAATTATGATACGGTGTGTGATTTAGAAGGAGAGAGAGAGAGAGAATTGTCAGGGGCGTTAATTCTACAAAAGGTAGTTTTTTGTTTTTAATAGTTTTAAGAGAGAAACGATGACTTTCGAGATGAGACGCAGTTTATCTTCATCCCGCTGTTTAATATGAGGATGATAAGCGTCCAATTCTGTAACTCTTTTAAAAGCCGAAAAGAAAAGAAAGTTAGCTTTTTAACCAGGAAGAAAATGACCTTCGTCGAGATTATGAAACAAGTGCATGTTTTGGGGTTTTTTTTAAAGCTCGAGTTAACTACATGTAGAGCAGAGGGAAACGATAACTTTGAAGCTAAGACGCAGTAATAAGAGTAATAAGACATTACATTTTTAGTCGTGTGCGATAGATGTGGAATGAATAAGGCACGTTGACGAAAAGAGGACACGATACCATTCGCTCGACCAGAATGATTGACATGTTTACAATAGCGCGCAAAATGTCGGTTTCACCATCAAGGGGCGGTGGCTTTGCGGAGCGAAAAGAACATGGCAAGTAATTTATGCATTTTGTTTCTCGTCACCTCTGAATGTGATACTGTACATTACGAGACGGATGGACATGCTAGTGCGTACAAAATCTTGATTTCACAACCACTGTCGAGAGGGGGAAAATGGAGACGATTCCGAAAAGTTTGTATGGCAAGTTTTATTCAAGGACGAAACAAAACAAAAAATACAAATAATAAGCCTATCAGATACAAAGTCATGTACATTATTACAGCTCTTTGTTTCTTTGGTTAATCCAAATGCCAGCTTCGATGTAAGCTCAGACAGGAAAAAGGCAACCGCTTAGCCAGGATTTAATTTCACTGGGGGGGGGGGGGGCGGTTGTGAGCACACGAAGCGTGCTCCCAAGGGGGGGGGGGGATCGATGCCGGGAGGGGCTCCCGCGCGAAAGCTCTGACTTTTTTATAGCAAATTTGAGATAAATATAACGGCTCGTAGCACCTTTTTGAGGAGGAAAGTTAGTTCGACGCCCGGACTGCTTTTCAATTATTTGGACGCAATACTGTACTGTATGTAACTGGGATGGGAGGGGGGGGGGGTCCCCCCTTCCCGCGCGAAGCGCGAAAGCTCTGACGTTTTACCAAATTTGAGAGAAAGATAATGGCTCGTAGCAAACATTTTTTAGGCGGAAAGTTATAGTTCGACGCCCTGACTGCTTTTCAATTATTTGTACGCAATACTCCGGGGCAATACTGCACTGTATGTAAAAGGGGTGGGTGCACACTGCAGGGAGGGGGAGTTCCCCCCCCCCCCTCTCCTCCTGTGCGAAGCGTGAAAGATAACTGCTCGAAGAACCTTTTTTTAGGCGGAAAGTACGGATCGACGCCCTGACTGTTTTTCAATTATTTGGACGCAATACTGCACTGTATGTCACAAGGGTGAGTCAGGGAGGGAGAGTTTCCCCTTCCCTTTGACGTTTTACCAAATTTTGAGAGAAAGATAACGGCTCGTAGTGCCTTTTTAGGCTTTTTTTTTAATCTCACTTCCCCCCGGTTTTTCGTTCTCGCCTTTTTTTTTTTCCTTTTTTTTTTCTTTTTTTGTTGTTGTAGTAGACGTTTAGGGGGAGGCCGCCCCCACCGCCCCTCTCGGCCACGCGCTTGAAAAAAAAAAAAAAAAAAAAAAAAAAAAAAAACGGGGTTTCGCATATTCGAATATTGATAACAGAGCCCTCGTCGCTTCCTGATGATGAAATTTATTTCAAAGGACAATATCAATATAAAACACATGCACTTATTCGTTGTATTCGTTGTATTCGTGATTCCAAAGGTTTGTTACTCGTACGGCTCGTCAGTCCCGGCGAAGGTTCATAATTCAAAACAAAAAACAAAAAACAAAAAAGTCATAAAGTCGAAAGAAATAGGGTTAGTAATTCCGAAAATGAATTCGGGTTCGTTATTCCGAAAAGTAATGTAGGGCTCTATTGAATTTTCGGAATTACGAACCTTCGAAATTATGAACTACTTTTTTATTTTCGGAATTATAAATCTTCGGAATTACGCAACCGTAGGAGTAACGAACCCTCCGAATTATGACGTATGGACAGTGGCGGAGATTTGTTACGCAATTCTATTCATCAGGGGGGACGACTTATTGTTACGTCCCCCTCTGATGAAAAGAATTTCCTGCATATTTACGGCCATGCGTATGGAGGACAGTCAGGACACCCCCCCCCCCCCTATAAAATTCTAGTAACGGGCTCGAGTGAGATAGGCCCCCTATATGATAACAGAGAAAAAAATGTACGACGATCGTAACGATTAAACATGAAGCACTTTGGTGATCAAAGTTTACGTTCTTCAATATTTTAGCATTAAAACATTATTCATTCTTGTATTTTCCTTCTTGTACATGTATATTCCTTTAAAAAGTGAATACCTCTATGTAATATATCACCACACACACACACACAAAATAATCATGATTTAGTAAATTCACGTATCTTAAAAAAAAAAGAAAAAAAAAAGACGTATTTACAATAATTTTGCCGATTTAGATAAACTTAAAATATTTTAACTGGTTGCCTTAATGTGTTCATCCCAGAAAATAGAGAAACTCAAAACTACTGACAATTATGATTTGTCAAACTTGGTGCACATTTCACTATTTTAAAAATGTTATATTTGAATCTTGATTCCTCATAATCTAGAGAATTTCTAGTAAACCAAACTCGAATAAAATGTTAAGACTTCAAATGGGCGCAACTAGTTAAATTTTACAGAAAGTAACGGATATCCCGATCTCAAATTGCGATGCCGTTTTGCTAGGAAACAGATAAAAAAGGTAATAAAACAATAACTCAGCGTACGTGAGTTTATGATCTATTCAAAATGAAGAATAGGGCGCGGACAAGACGCGGAATGCAAAATAAGTAAATCCGCATTCATTCGGCAACCTATCCGCATATTTTTGAAAGATTCCGTTCACTGTCTTTATCATTCCTAAACACTTCCCGGCGTTTCCGCACTTTCGGGAAAGGGCAAAAATTTCCGCGTCCATATTTTGGTCCAGACCAAAGTTTGGACGCGGAAATGAACTTCCCGACACCTTCGACAGCTTACATTATTTCCTAACTATTTATTTCCCTTTTTATTACAGAGAGAAATACTTTGTTTATCTATGTTCTTGATTTTTTTCGGATGAAGCCACGCAATTTTTCTTCCTGAGGTAGCGTTATTTTTTAGTCCAAGTACCCTCAAATATACGAGTATTTCCGCATCCACGCACGACTGATCTTTGAGGGTACCGGACGCGTCCGATGTTCGTCTATACGCGGGAAGGTCTCGTCCATTTTTCGTATCGGGCGTGACGTTTCCCGCGGGCGGGACTGTATATATATATATATACTTGTATTTTATTGCTTTGTTTTCTTTTCTACCAAAGGGAACCACTGGCAACCCTAAAGGAGCATCTCTCACTCACCACAATATTGTCAACAATGGCTACTTTATTGGTACCATTCTAAAGTACCATGAAAAGGTAAGCTTTAGTGCATGTTTTTAGGTAGTTAGACATATATGTGACCCTCCACCACAAAACGACCAATAAGTTGGAAATTTGGGTTTTAAAAATTTCAACACAGTTCGAAAGCTTAGATTCTAAGCTTTAAAATGATATATAACTTGTCTTGTTTGGACTAAGCAAACCCTTGTAAATTATAATAAGAATGTCAACGTGTGACCAGCTAATGACCAAAACAATAGAGAAAACGGGCTCTAAAGAAGAGTGACTATTTAAGAGCGCCTAATCTGTGTCCTATTGTTTGTCGCGCAAACAGTTGAGTCAAAACTCCCTAGCATACACTGTGAAGTACTAATTGGATTGGGTTGAAACTTTCCATACCTTCAGAATAAATATATTTCTTTGTTTCTTTAGAATTTGAATATCAGACAGTGCGTAGTTTTTAAGCTATACCAGAAAAGTGATGTGAAGTACAATCCCAGCAAGTTGACACAGTAAGTTTGAATGTCCAGGAAACATGGCCATTTTGCATGAGAGTAAAAACATATTTCAACAAGGTATTTTAACCTGAAATTTTGTCAGATGGTAGTTTAATAAATGAACTTTCAGAAAATACAAAAAACTTAAAATCAAAATTTCCACCCCTAACCGCCCTTTTCAGCTGTTTACTCTAAAACTCCTATCGCGACTTATTGGTCATTTTGTGGTGGAGGGTCACATATGTTTGTTTTTGAGCCTGATCGGTTAAGAGTAGACATTTTTTCCTTCCATGACATTGAATATTTAATGTATTATAATCTTACTAGGCGACCATGGCAACCAAATTTTATCGAATTTCAACTCCTTCAGTGATACCCTTCACAATGAAACATGAAATAGCTCTCTTTAGTTAAAAGCCAAGTCCACACGAGCACTAACAGTAGCTCAACTGAAAGAGAAAAATCTGAGGTACTATTAAATACCTTTGTTTTTGGAAAATGATCATCAGAAGTATTTTTTATGAATTTTTGAAAGTTTCTTTAATTATGAGGTTCATATTCACGAGCGAGCCTGTTCAATCCCACAATGCAATGGGCTGCGATTTTCTGTGACGCAAGACACTCGCAGCCCCGCGGCTTGTGTACATGCCCAACCACTTACTGCACATACCGGTAGACCTACAGACGGTACGGAATGTAAACAAAACTTTTTTTTGAAAACAATTGACTTACCTTTTGTCATTCAGATTCCTGCTTCTGTCCTTTTGTAGACGGTTTTTATTGGTGTTGGTTGGGGCTGGTGAACAAACAAAGTCAGTACTGCATCTGGCTTGAGCAATTTCCTTTTGGAGGATATCCCATCACCTTTGCACGAATATCCTCTTAGAAGCAGTGAGGCTCAAAGTGGTCCTCACACCACCCGACTTTGAACCCATTTATACGTTTTCACATTGATTTTGTCCGTTGCGATATTATCAAGCCATTTAGCATATCTTTCACGATCCGTTTGGGGGTTTGGAATGGCAAAAAAACTATGGTTTGCACCTCGCCCTGCTTTTTTGAGCAGTCATAAGCCTGATACATCAGCATGTTGAAGTTTTTCAAGGCACCTGCATTGCACTAGCGTGTATGCTGGCATGCAGGCGCGGCGTCCATTGCACCAGCGAGATGGTCATGCGCAGTAAACCAAAAAAATTGTGAGTGCTGTACGTCACATGGTCACATGATTAAATTGAATTTGTGTGATAAATATGATTGTTTCGCTTCAAAATTACCAAAATGAAAAAAATCATTATGGAGCAACCGTTGGGAATTCAGACATGACTCTTTTTTTTTTAAACTTATGATTTATGTAGAAAATACTCAGAAAGTTTAATTTTGGTGTGGACTTGGCCTTTAAATGCTTATTTTCTACAGGCCTTCAAACTTTCAAAATTTGTCAAATGTCCGTCCATGACTTATCAGGCTATTTTGTTAATGTAGAAAAAGTAATTGGAACAGAATCCACCAAAATTGCCATTTTCTTATTTTTCTTTAATAAAGAAAGAAACATTGTTTTTATGTATATGTAAAGGACTTATTGATGTGACTTGAACTGAATTCTCATTACCAGTATAAACAAAATGGGGCATAAATACTCAGTTTTTAATAATGATTTTTTTTTTTTGGTGTATTCATTTGTTTTATTATATTGTGGCATGGAACTTGCATGTACATTTGCAGCCGTGTATTGTATTAGGGATGTGCTTTTGGTGCTTAATTGCTAAAGGAGCTTAAATGTTCTTATAGATTTAAATCTCATTACTGGCTTTATATAATAATGGTTGTAAAGCTTGCTGTCATAATAGATGCCTCGCACATTCCCCCCCCCCCCCTCCCACTTCTGAGACTGCTTTTCTCCCTTTAATATTTAGAACAAGTTTCTGGTGAAAATTTATAATCACCAATAAAATATGCAAGTTAAAATTTATCCTGCGTTGTATATTCATGAAAAGAATAGACAGAGGCTGAGATAAAATTGCCTTCAAACTTTTTTTTTTTTTTTAAATAGCCCCAAAATGGAAAAAGAGCCCCCATAAAAGGCAGTTTCTGTCATTTGGTTTCAGTGCATCAAATCAGTGAAAATATATTAAATAGCCTAATCCACTTTGCGATAAAACCCTGCTTTTTTGCTTGACGTTTTGATTTAGGAGCATCGGATTGGCGTGCCGGTCCCCCTATACCATTGCTTTGGAATGGTGGGAGGTTCATTGAGTGCCATGGTCCACGGTGCCACGTGTGTTTTTCCCACCCCAAGCTTTGAACCGGAGGCGAGTTTGAAAGCCATCCAAGAGGAAAGGTGATTAAAATAGCCTTAATCATTCATATTGTCATTTTTGCTGAGTAACTTGCTTTGAATAAAAAAAGTGATATCCTATCTGATGATGTAAAATCATATTATAATTAATATTATCAAATAATAATAATAATAAATATAATAATAATAACTACATTATATTGCACACATATCCATCCCAGGGGATCCTTAAGGTGCCTTCAAAGTACTTCTATTACTCTGGCTTTAGCCAAACCGTCCGAAGGTGCCGTCAAGGTGTCAATTACCTATTTACTACACCTGGGTTGAGACTGGCAAATGTAGATAAAAAGATCAGAGTTGAGATCAAAAGGGAATTTGTAGAAGTTGTAAAGGTTTGAGAAATCAGTCATTGCTCCACCAGCAAGTCTTTTAGATGATAGAAATGTGGAGGGAAAATGGTTAAAGGAGAATGAAACCCTGGAGAAATATCCATTTTAATGAAGAGGATAGAGAGAAGCAATTTTAAAAAAAGTTCCATCAAAATTGGTTAGGAAATGAGAAAGTTATGAAAGTTTGAAAAGTCTCAATTTACTTTCTATGGCGATCCTCAAATTGGCAATGTTGCTTCAAAGTGACAGGTTTAGTAGTACAACTCTCCATATGTTTTGTACACAAAATTTCATATTTTCTCCATTATCTCTAAAGATGCTGCTTGTCTTCTTTTTTTGAATTGCTTCTCTCTATCCTCTCTTTTCATTACAATTGATTTTTCAACAGGGTTTCATTCTCCTTTAAAAGATTTGAAATGCTTCATTTAATTGAGGATGATAAGGCATTGTAAAACTTGTATTATTATTATCAAGTATTTGGCGTCACCTTTGCCTGGGAGGGGAAAAGTGAACTGAAATATTATAACCCTCAGGTCTCTCCTCACTATATAATTGATTGGGATGTGCAGGTGTACCACTACACCGGGGGTTTCCCCCTACTCTTCATCGAATAGTGCAGTGCAGTGATGATAAATATCCTTTCAAGTTATAATTAGGATTCAAACAAAATATAATACAAATTTGGTTCATATGTACATAGAGTGTAGATGTCAATAAATTGTAGCATTTAATATTGATGGAACATCTTTATGGATGAAGAGGTGGTTTTGTTACAACAATTTAATTTTGTGCACTCATACATGTAACTACAATAAATCTGAAGAAGATAAAATCTCTGAATGAAGTGGGCCACTGAAAGAAATGAGTTTTGAACAGGATGCTAGTTTGGTTTTAATTTGTTTTCCTTTAACACTTTCCTTCTTGTCTGTGCAACTGATTGCTCCTTTTTGTTTGACCTTTTGATCTGTCACTTGATTATCTTTCTTGCTATATTCTCTGAATTCCTGGATTGTTGGTTTCTTCCTGCTAGTATTACAGTGAAACATTTAATGAATGTGATGAACCTGCTGAGTGATAGATAAAGAAGATAAAATGTCTGAATGAAGTGGGCCATTGTAAGAAATGAGATTTGAACAGGATTCTAGTTTGGTTTTAATTTGTTTCCCTTAAACACTTTCTTTTCTGTTAGTACACCTGATTGTTCCATTTTATTTGACCTTTTGATCTGTCACTTTATTATCATTCCTGCCTTATTCTCTGAATTCCTGGATCGTTGGTTTCTGCCTACTAGTATTAAAGCCACGGCACACCTTATGATCGATCTGCGATCCGATTTCAGAAGAAAATGTATTATCATTTGACAAATCATTTAAAAAATGAAAATATTTTTGATTGAGGGTCTGAATAATCATACAGATAGTAAAATCGATAATACAGCCTTTGCTGAGTTTTCTAGTTAGTGGAATGGCCAAATCGGCTCCGAGTCTTAGTGAGGTCACAAAAATTGTACGACTGCCTACGATTTGAAACTAATTTTGCCCTTATTTCCTGTAGAAAGCTGACAGCTCACCAAAACCCTCTGTTTAGTATTCATATTACTTTTCAGAACCTGAATAGGGTAGATTTCATGTGTTAAAATGCCAATATTTAATCCCATAGCGATTTACTTCACAATCTGATTGCAGACCGATCGTAAGGTGTGCGGTGGCCTTTACAGTGAAACATTTAATGAATGTAATGCACCTGCTAAGTGATAGATAAAGAAGATAAAATCTCTGAATGAAGTGGGCCACTGTAAGAAATGAGGTATGAACAGGATGCTAGTTTGGTTTTAATTTGTTTTCCTTTAACACTTTCTTTCCTGTTTGTAGACATGAATATTCCTTTTTATTTGACCTTTTGATCTGTCACTTGATTATCTCTCCTGCTATACACTATTGCGAGATTGTTGGTTTCTTCCTGTTAGTATTACAGTGAAACATTTAATGAATGTGATGTACCTGCTAAGTTCTAGATAAAGAAGATGAAATCTCTGAATGAAGTGGGCCAATGTAAGAAATGAGGTTTGAACAGGATGCTAGTTTGGTTTTAATTTGTTTTCCTTTAACACTTTCTTTCCTGTTTGTAGACATGAATATTCCTTTTTATTTGACCTTTTGATCTGTCACTTGATTATCTCTCCTGCTATACACTATTGCGAGATTGTTGGTTTCTTCCTGTTAGTATTACAGTGAAACATTTAATGAATGTGATGTACCTGCTAAGTTCTAGATAAAGAAGATGAAATCTCTGAATGAAGTGGGCCAATGTAAGAAATGAGGTTTGAACAGGATGCTAGTTTGGTTTTAATTTGTTTTCCTTTAACACTTTCTTTCCTGTTTGTAGACATGAATATTCCTTTTTATTTGACCTTTTGATCTGTCACTTGATTATCTCTCCTGCTATACACTATTGCGAGATTGTTGGTTTCTTCCTGTTAGTATTACAGTGAAACATTTAATGAATGTGATGTACCTGCTAAGTTCGAGATAAAGAAGATGAAATCTCTGAATGAAGTGGGCCAATGTAAGAAATGAGGTTTGAACAGGATGCTAGTTTGGTTTTAATTTGTTTTCCTTTAAAGTGATTGATTAACTTTGTGAAAAATTGTAAAATCAGCTCAAATGCCAGTGAATTGTGTGCAGTCCTCTAACTACATATATAATTAAGGATATGTGAAAGTATGAGAGAAAATGGAACCCGTTTACTATCCTAAAAAAGAGAAAATCGCGATCAATCGCTAGTGCAAGTCGCTCGGCTTCTTCGCTACGCTGCAGTCACAAAAACCAAGCACCAGCGCTTGGCGATTTCAGAGTGGGCTTCCAGCCCGTACGGTATTCTGTGATAGAGCGAGGTATGCCAACCGTAAGAGTTCTTTAGGGTTCGGTGGTACTCTATTCCGACATCAATGTTCAATCGTAAATATCTTGATATATACATGTAAACGACCGATCAGCTTATAAAACTCAGGCGATTCCTGTCTTTTGCAATTAGGTTTGCAATTATGATTACAGCATTAGCTGGAACAGTGATGTTTTTTTTTCAATCCTGGGCAAAGTTAATCAATGCCTTTAACACTTTCTTTCCTGTTTGTACACAAGAATGTTCCTTTTTATTTGACCTTTGGATCTGTCCTTTCATTATCTTTTCTACCATATACTCTGAATTCCTGGATCTTTGGTTTCTTTCTGCTAGTATTACAGTGAAAAAGTTAAATAGATTTCTTTCTACAATTTACTGATTCAAATTACATGTAGGTTCATCTGGGGGGGAGGGGGTAGGGGCAGGGATGCACCCTTACTTGACAAAAAAGCCCAATCTGGCATACTTTTCAAAGCAATCAATAGAAGAAAATATGCAGATTTTTCTGAATGTGTACCCTCCAACCCAAGAAGGATGGATAACAGTTTGTTTTTTTCCTTGTCAGAGATTTTATGATTAATAATGATTTACAGAATGTGAACAGAATGTGAACACCTTCTTTTTTTTGTTAGTTTGTCTGAGTTTTTTTTCTTTAACTTGTACCCACCTCCCCTATGCTTCTAATTATATGCATCATATTTTCATCTCCACAAGTTGATTTGATTTGAAAATGAATCCGTATCCCTATATTTAGGAGCCTGTAAGATGAACTTTTCAGAATAATGTTTCTCTTTTTATTCAGTATTTCATCTCATGAATAAGATTTTCCAGACACTAAAAATTATTATAAAAACAATTACATGTGACATTTAACTGGGCATCGTGGCGTGCGTCTGTAATCCAGCTAACAGTGGAAGTTTTAAACTGATTCAGCGGACCCAGGTTCGAGAATGAGTCACGTCTTTCGGATGGTGACGTTAAAGGTCGGTCCCCAGACATAAATAATCATATCTGATTGATACACATCTGTCAAAACCTAATTACACACTCACACACATTTAGCTGGGCTCTTCACTAACTTTTTGGAAATTATTAAGGTCTCAGTGCATGGGCTCTTTTTGTTAAAGTTTTGAAGATTTAGGGGGATTCAGATTTAAAATTAGGGGGCCCATGTGAACTGGGTACCTGTTACTCTTCAGCCATTTCGATAGTTGATATGAACTATGATTTCTTAATCATATTTTGACTTATTGACAGCAATTTTAAAAAAAAATTCTCTATCCCACACAGGATAACATCGCAGTACGGTACCCCTACAATGTTCATCGATATGCTGAACCATCCCAACTTTAACAAGTATGACATGAGCAGTCTAACCACGGGCATCATGGCCGGCTCACCGTGCCCCATCGAAACCATGAAACAAACACGGTCACTCATGAACATGAAAGATGTCACTGTAAGTATCAATTACTAAAAAGATGATAATGTCCGGATTCATTCTTATCAGTTGTGTCAAAGTTCATTTCATCCTCTTTCATATGATACCAAATATGTAATGATATTTCCATGCATGAATGAATTTGAAAGGTCATAAGTGAGTGATATCAAAACTAGTTTATGCACACAAGTAATGCAAATTGTAATTTCATTAAGTACAATGCAAAGAAACAAAACAAGTGATAAAGACACAGCAAAGGAAAATGATATTTCATGATGTTTTCTTATTCATCTTTCTACATGTATGCAACCTCAAATTAGATACGAGTCCAAATATAGCCCCATTGTCCTTCCAAATAACTGCCTTGTCTTTCCAATCAAGTGTGTGCTCGAGAAAGAGTGAGATTCAACAAATGGCTATTCATTGTGTATGAATCCCACTCTCTTGCACAAATCAATTTTTACATTGCTGATTTCAAATAATTTTAGTTTAATGACCCCAGGCTCTATCGTCACGAATGTGGTTTCATAGCAAAGGGGATAAAATTTCTTTTCTTAGGATGTATTACAATAAATCAAGTTATGTTTACTTTATGAAATGTTGCTGTAGAAATATGGGTTTCCTTTTTTTTAGAAACACACTGTATAATGTCTTATACAAAATCATTTGTGACATTACAACATTAAATATAAATTCTCACTCCCAACATGCAACTATTGTTTTTATCGCGTATATAGTGTATCTATTTTGTTTATACACTTTTAGTGTAGTCCTTCATCTCTCTCTCTCTCTCTCTCTCTCTCTCTCTCTCTCTCCCTACCTCATTGATATTCGCTTTAAATATATAATTTCAGTACAACTGTATGTTTAGTTTTTTAAGGTCCTTTCTGAGTAATTTTATTATCCTTGGCCATACCTGTTAAACATTAATGCTCTGTTTAGCTGTCTATCTCTCTCTGATATGATGGAAAACAATTGTGTTAAAGGTACACCTTACTTTGTACTGCTCCCGAACTAAGGAATAAGCTACCCAGGATTATTCGCAACCAGCAATCTCTCAATACCTTCAAAGTACATCTCAAAAACCACCTATTCTGTTTACATAATTGTAAAGCGCATTTGAACATGTATATGGAAAATGCCTTATATAAATACATTATTATTATTATTATTTTATTATTGTCTGCGCTGATTTATGGAAATCATGACGGCTTGTATTACAATTTTATGATTGAATAGATCGCCTATGGCTTGACAGAGGTCAGCCCAGTTATATGCCAGACAGAGATGCACGACCCAGTGGACCTTCGAGTATCGACCGTTGGAAAGCCTTCACCACACAATGAGGTACATACTCTATGCAAGGTTCTTGCTAGTGTATAACACACTTGATGCTTAAACCAAGCACGGGGAATTTCTCCCTCCCTCCCAACACCCCCCCCCCAAAAAAAAACAAAAACAAACAAAAAAACAAAAAAACAACAGAACAACAAACAAACAACAAAACAAAACAAAAGCAACAAAAAACAAGGGAAAATTCTCCCAAACAAGGGAACTGACAAGGGATATAAATACATGTATGTTGATGCATACTTTCAACCTGCAAAATTGCTCTAGTCCACCAAAACTATCCCTTTGGGATGCTATTATACAAATATTGACTGCTTTGAGGGGCACGGTTAAAACTATCGTCCAAGGTGATCTCGAAACTGTACTGCATAGTGCAGTCTCTCGATCATAGAGGAGCTATTGTTTTAACCGTATATACATATATGCATATATGTATTCATATATACATATATACATATATGTATGCAGTCAATATTTGTTTTATATACCACATCCTGCTTGTGGATTCTCGAAAAGGGATGTTTTGACAAAATATGACTGTCAAAATGTATTTTATTTGCAAGGAAAATTACCAATCTAAGATCAACATGCGTGCCTCGCTGCGCGTATCCATTGTTAACTTTGTGCGCATTTATTGCGTCCTTGCATTTTACGTGCAAGTAGAACTACATGTATGCCCAGTCAATATTTTTCGCTATACTGCCATGTCGTCAGTAGCGAATTTCATTCCTGCAGTTTTGACCAAGCAGAGGCCTAGAATCTTGGTATGCGGTATATAAAAGGCCACATTTCATTTAATTTAGACAACGGAAAACAATCTCCTTGCCTGTGTATGTTTCTGTCCTAGATCAAGATTATTGATCCTCAGACCGGTGAATTGATGCCTTACAACACTCCTGGAGAACTGTGCAGTCGAGGCTACACCACCATGGTAGGGTACTGGAATGATGATGCTAAAACAAAAGATGCCATTGATGAGACAAGGTGGTTCCATTCAGGGTAAGATAATGATGATAACAATTATAATGTTCCAGTCTTGTAAAGTGCATATCCCATTATGCTATAATGTCCCTCTGCGCTTCCAAAGAGCTTTGCAAATTATTACCCCGGCTTTAGCTCTGGTAACCATTTCCAGGACACAGTGCATTTCAAGGAATAATCCCACCAGGTTTCCATTTACCTCACCTGGGTTGAGTGTGGCAAATGTAGAATTATGTCATTATGACATTAGTGCTCTGACTGGAACTTGAACCTTGTACCTTGTGATCCATAGTCCAGTGACTTGTTCACTAGACCACAAAATCCTTTCCTCAGCTGTCACAGATGAAGATACATGTACATGTAGTTACCTGTCCAGCAAAATACATCAGGAGCATATCCAGCATGGGGTTAAGGTGAGCGTCGTGGGTTCAGACCTTGGCGTGGCATAGTGTCCTTTGGGAAGACATTTATCTGCATTTGCCACTCTCCACCCAGGTGTTAATGGGTATCTGGTAGGGAGATATTGCTTGAACTCTGTGAGCACCCAAATTGGTAGCTTAGCTAGAGCCAGGGTGATACATGTATTAGTAGTAATATAGGCATCTTGTGTGGTAGATATTTGTGTTATAGAAGTATCTATTGATGTCATATATTATTGCAGTTACAGGTACATGTACATCACCTTTATCTGGCTTGTTGGACCAGGCCCTAAAAGTGAAGTGTATTTTTTTTCTCCCCTCTTACCCCTCACAGTGATTTAGCTACCATGAATGAAGAAGGATACTTGACCATTGTAGGAAGGATTAAGGATCTAGTGATCAGAGGGGGTGAGAACCTTTACCCTACCGAGATTGAACAATTCCTCTACAAACACCCCAAGATTGAAGATGTCCAGGTAATCCTTAGAGTTTTTTGTTTAGAAAATATCAAAAAGGTAAAGGAGTTCCTCTAAATTTATGTCCAAATTCCATTAGCTTTTCATGTCTGACACTAGCTGTTATTTGTATCATAACAAACAATAAGTAAAAATTGTAAGAAGTTACCAATAATCAACCCTAGACAGTAATGAAGTTGTGGTTCAAGTTTCTTATTGTACAAATTGTGCAAGACATATCAAAAACACTAAGCAAGAAAGAAAGAGAGAGAGAGAGAGAGAGAGAGGGAAAGAGAGAGAAAGAGAGGGGATGATGACACCCTTTTACAAAACCGGGCAGAAATCATCAACATCAGATCCTGCCATATACTGACCTTAATTGTTTACAAATTGCTAACGTTGCTTTTAAGTTCTGACTAAATTTCAAGACACACACAATGGTACAAATGAGAAAAGATATGGAGGCAATTATGTTCACACTCAGTGGCAGCTGCATATATGGAAACAAATAGGGGTCAGGAAGAATTTATCAGTTAAAGGGTACCAATCGCCAACAGATATTTTGTTCTGTATGTGGGAAATTCTGTGGTAAAGTTTTTTTGAGGTTGATTTTATATGTTCTAGCCATACACAAATAATTATTTTACATGATTGGTACACTTTAAGAGGCTTCCAATAGATTTTTAGGTAATATTTAGCATTCTGACTTGGTGGTGAAAGTATATAAGTTGTGTATCATTTTGGCATAGAATGCAAGAAAATGCATCCGTAAACTTTTAAGGTAAATGATTTATGTTTCAGTAACAGGAAGTTATGTTCATTTTCAATAATATTGATAATGTGGTACAAAAATCTCCTAAAACTATAGATAGTAATTTCGCCGAAGTTCTACTTGTCACCGACCATATCTACTCCCTTCCCATAACCTTGTGGGGAGATTTTTCATTATGTATTTTTAAAAGTTGAATTAACTTCCTCTTTTTCAGTTGAAATAGCTCAGAAAGATGAATAATCATGTACATTTCTCCAAATATCTCATTTTAGGTGATTGGAGTGCCAGATGAGAGAATGGGAGAAGAGTTGTGTGCTTGGATCAGACTCAAGGCTGGACAGGAGGCTACACCAGAAGAGATCAAAGCGTTCTGTAAAGGAAAGGTAAGCATTGCAGAATTTTTGCAGGTTTCTACCACCGTAAAGTGGCAGTAACCCAGTTCGCAGATACAATCTGAGCTTGTGCGTATCAAGATCATCTGTACCAAATTCTAAAACCCACTGACATTATTACTTTATTGTGCTCATGAATGTCGTGTAGTCATTGTTAAATTTTGCATTCCATGATACTCAGGTGGAAGTATTCTCGAAAGGGGGAATCAGTAGCAATTCATTAGGCACCTCTATCATTTTTGGAGTTATTATTCTAAAGTGCACAAAAAGTCACCTCTCCATGTTTAAAAGATCTGTGGATATTTGGGGTCATTTGTGACATGTGTTACCTACAAATTGGTCTATTTAGATCTGTTGGTCTACAGCTTATCTATAGTACTGGTAACGGAACTGCACTTTCAGGACTGTGCATTCAGTTGAAGGGCCTAATAAGTACTCAACTATATTCACAAGATGTTTTCTATCAATTTCTCATGTAGGTTTAATTTTTTGTAGTTTTGAACGTCCAGTATAATTTTCATGGTATTGCCAGGGATTAAGTGTCTCTTTGTGTAGTTTCATTTTTATCCTCCCGTGGCGATCAGATGAGATTATTTTCATCTGGAGACTGACGTTGAACATCACCATCTCAAGGACGAGACTTGGGATCAAGCCCTGGGTCGTTGCATTGATAGACCATAGAGCTTACCTGTAGACCAGCTCAAGTCTTAAAGTAGATATTCATTGATTTTCAAAACTGACTTAATTTTCATTTTTGCGTAGGTGAAGCTTAGACCGGACAAGTTTGTCAAAATTCGACACTTGCAAACATTCGAAGTAATGATTATTATCAATTACAAATTGCTAAAATACAGCCCCGACATAGCACCTGAACAGCTCTCCGAAAGCCGCTGAAATGTGTGACGTCAAAGGGAGGACGTTAATTGCACAAGCAGACGATGTCCCATAACATCTCACATATTTTCAGTGCCTGTTTTGTCATCTTCTCCTCAGTTATTTCACTTCACTAGCATTAGTCTATTATGTTTAATCCATATATTGCCTCACTCTAAACCCCGTGCATGGGTTTATTTGGATGGAAAATGAAGCGTTACAAGAATAAAGGAATCAGTTGCTTGTAAACAAAATAGACGCCATTTCATTCACAGCTGCATACACCGCTGGACGTTCGGCGTTGAATGAGGGATAAATACCGTCCTTGCAATCATTCAGCGGGCATTTCAATTTGAAAGTGTGGTTTCTTTGATTGTTCATTAACCCTCATCCTATATATTTACAAACAAAAGATTTCATTAATCAGAATCTGTTTCATTCCCATTTTAGAATGGTGTGAAATATGGGCACGTTTGAATACACTAAATTCTTTATAATTTGAGAAATAACTGCACTGCACTTATGTTCATTCTTTATGGGACGTCGTCTGCTTGGACAGGATTATTCCCTTTATTGACGTCATTGAAACATTGTTATTTTTTTGGCGAAGCGCTTGTATATCGCAGATGCTGGGAGGTAGTTTTATTTGTATTATTGTTTAATTACCTGATATGTAGTTGACTTTAAACTGATACAATTGCTATCTGTTAACTTGCCAGTTTCTAGTGATACATTATTTATCATATTTGTGATTTTCTTTGAATGTGTACTTTAAAGCCACATAGTCGTAGGTTCTAATGGGGGATTTGACACCATTCGGGTGTTCACCTTATAACAGGTGTTGTCAGTCACCGAGAATGGACTTTTAATGACAGGCAGATCTTATGTAATGCTTTTTTCCTCTTCCTACTACATTGTAAGGAAATGTCATCATCATAGATCTCCCCAGCTCGAGTGGTGGGACAGACCCATAGTCAGACCCATCTCCCTGGTTTCGCTGCCTGCCTGCCTGCCTGGGAGACCTCTCACATATTAAATGATAATTCAACCAAAATCTGGTGTCAGCGAATTATGGTGCAATTCACATGGACACTGGTGACTTAGTGGCTTTAAAGTACTTTATATCAATTCATCTCTTGAAAGAGTTACTGGTAAATTATCAGTAGTCTGATAATATACTTGTGCATGTGTACCATATGATATGCATGCACTGATTGTGATATCAAATTCTTTCCATTTTCTTGCAGATCTCTCACTTCAAGATCCCACGATACATCGAGTTTGTGGACGAGTTTCCCCTGACTGTCACAGGCAAGGTGCAGAAGTTCAAAATGAGACAGGTGATGGAAGAAAAAATGAAAGAGTAGGATTGATTCTTTGCTCTCTTCGTGTTTCATTCTGCCATCGAGATCCACATGTGAAGTGCAGCTGCCATGCTTGAAAGTAAAATATTTTGCTCTGTATGTCAGGGGTTCCATGTTGTTATACAGTGTTATAATATGAGATTCAAATATGAGATTCTTTAAAGAGATATTGCTAATTTGAAGACACTCTCAGTAAACATAAAAGCGATACGTATTAAAGTAGACTTTTCGACGCACCTGTACACGCTCGCATAGAATATGGCCGGCTTGTAACTCAAGTCTGACTTAGGTGCTGACTTCCGCGTGCCGAGTTTAATGTTATCCTTTATTTTCTTCACATTCCTGTGACCCATCGAATGCAAGGTAAGTTTTTGTAGATTGATTTGATTTTTTTGTAGAAAAAATAATTTTTTTAGGTGATTGGTACATCCTTAAAATTCTTTGAATATGCAATATCTTTTTTTAAAATCATGTACATTTACCAAGAGCAGCAGGACCAATCACCTAAAAAATACTTTGTGTACAGCTAGTTTGTTAAAAAACCAGCCCCAAAAAGTCAGACTTGGGTTCTGTGCTTTGTGCTTGCGAGTACGGGTGCATCAAGTAATTTACTCACAAGTGGCTATTACCTTATAGAGTGTATTTAAACTTGTGAATTCTCTTCATAGAAGTAATTATGAAGCTGATATTTTAAACATAGCATACTGGCATAGAACCCAAAACATTCAGAGCAAAATACTGTTTGACGATTGGTCACCTTTGACCTATTTGGACCGAAGACCCCAACAGAAGTTTTCGTCAGTAGTGTTAGCCACAAACAAATATTGGAAGAGATACACAGTGTTTCATAATACTTGTTATCAGTAACAATTGCCCTATTTCTGTGGCAAATTTGCTCTCATCCAATCAGATGCAAGGATTTCAGTAGCTTATAACAGCTCTTGCAACTTGTTATTGATAAGAAGTTTTATGAAACAGGGCCCTTATATATGTATATATGAAACCGTATGTGCCATGCTCTACCATCATTGAGATACATGTAAATGAAAATCATGTAATGTAACTTTCAATAATTGATTATATTATGATATATGAGTTCTATTTTTGTCAGGTTTTGACATATTTATGAACCCTTCATCAACCTTTGAAAACCTAGAACGACTCCTATGGGGGTCATGACTGCTACGTTAATAAGGACCATTAGATCTAGAGATTACAAGGCCAAGCATCAAAGTAAACAACTTATATGTGATCATGACCTCATTTGACCTCTGCTGATAAGGACACCGAGTGAGTGATAATTATGGAGTGAATGAAAAGGATGATGTAACACATGTGCCAAAACATTATATTTTTAACAGAGATGTATAGAATTTTTTATGGTGCTGATATAAAAGTTTTGAATATGAAGGTATTTTGTATTAAGATTCAGAATATTATTAGATGATTAGGCAGTAATGTTACATGTAGCATTTCATTGTTTGCTCATTATGTTCTTGCTTTTACATGTACATATAAATCCGTGTCATGAAATAAAGTGATTCCAGTGCTAGAAACTCTCTTATGTAGTTGAAGGGAGGTACATATATATTTTTATGCCTCTGCCCGCCGAAAGTGGTGCCCGAAGCATTATGTTGTCGGGTTGTCTATCTGTCCGTCCTGATTTTGGGGGTAAGTAGGTCAAAGTTTGAAGGTCACAGAGATCATTTACCATGAAATTTTGGGCTTTCGCCCTCCTCATTGCAATATCTCTTGAACTATTTAAGCCATTAACTTCAAACTTGGTACTAGTATGCATCACCATATTGAGACAAATTGATTAGATTTTTGTTTACGAATGTCAAAGGTCATAGAGGTCAGTATGCATGAAATTACAGATTTTTACTTTTTGTTATCACCATATCTCAACTATTTTGTGTACATGACTAAAAGGAGATAGAGTGAATGGACTTTTGGTTTGTAGGTCAGAGGTAAAAGGGCAAAGAGGTCAATTAACATGTAATTGTAGGCTTCTTATTCTGGTTATTACAATATTTCACGAACAGTTTGCATCATAAACTTAAGTGAATTTAGGCGCGGACATATAGGAAACATTGTCGCATTCATCTTGTTTTATAATATCAAGCTGCAGTATAAAACACAAACAAGCCAGAAAGGGGGGGGGGGGGGACTGCAGAAAGAGAAATACATCTACCAAGGGTAATTTTCCACAACCTAGGTAATGTATCATCAAAAAAAAAAATGTGCCATCAACCCTGTGTACGATATCACCTGTATAGAAAAACTGTCCAGAGGCAATTTGCTGATATTATCCAGGTTTTTAATAGTGAAGATGCCATTTGCTAGATCTAATACATTCAAGACATCTCTTCCTATCATTGCCAATTTGAGGGAGTAGCAAATTCTAAACCTGTTGATGGAAATTTAACTGAATAAACTTCTATACCAATGTGCTTTCATAAAGTCTCCGTATTTTTGTGTGCCTTCATCTGGAAAATCTTTCCAGTGCCTGAATGATTTTGAGTTGTCAGAACTGTATAATGAAAATTTTGTGAATTCTGTACCCAAAGTTCCTATCCAATCCCATCTGGAATTCATAGAACCCATATCCCCAAATCTGCATATTCATAATTTATTAAATGTGTTGATAATCAACTTAATAATTTCAGGACATATCAACTCTTTTAATATTTAAGATTCTCATTCTCAAAACAAGTTTTTCTCTTGGGATACTTTCAAAGTTTCAACACTATTTTTGTCTGTGGCCACAGAAGCTACTTTTATAGAATGCTAGTACATGTACTTGGGGGCTATTTTTGTAGAGCACATTAACCCTTTCAGGACAGGAATTATTTAAGCACTAAATTGATCACATTTTGTTCTTCAAATTGGCAACAATAATATTTATCTTTTATTGCTACATGGTTCTAATAAGGTGAAATGTCTTTGAAAACAATATACATGGTTAGGAATTTTGTCGAAAAGTTTTAAAAATTGCCAATTTTGATAAAAAATAATGATTTTGAACCCCTCATTGTGTTGCCAATTCAAGGATTTTAAAGCTTATTTTCGTTTTTAAAATTTCTGGCATCAAACGCAATATGATCATGCAACAAAAATGGATATAGTGTGTGCAGAAATTTTTGCTCTTTCTACTCGTGCATCTGGTATATTTTTTAGAGCTCTGAATCAAAAGTTATTGAGCCAAACCACAAAATGTGGTCAATTGTCTTGAACGCATTAACAGATATAATCTAGATAAGGTCGATTAGATAGCAATTCAACTCTCTCTTTAGCAAACATTACTAAGTAATGTACAATATATTCTGCCAAATCAGTTTACCTGTTACATAAAGATTGCCTGATCAGAGCTGCCAGTGCTCAGGCAAAAGTCTCAATTCAGGCCCTAGAAATTTAATTTCTGACCATATTTCAGGCTTTTTTTGTGTACAAACTAGATCATTGTAAATAATTTTCAGGCGCAACTGGCAACCCTGCTTGATGAAAAGTTTAAGAATTATTTTTATGGACCTCTATCACTACACACATGTACAAGCAATGGCGAGAAAGCAATATGACATTATATATTTGCATACATGTAGTGTAGTATAACAGCCAGTTGAACCAAATTTGTCCATACAGCTTTATAAATCATTGTTTGGAAATGTGAAAAATTTGTAATGTATGACGCACAAAACTTTACAAGGAAGACAGTGACAAGTGCCAATTCCTTATCAATCATTTTTCAAACTTTGCATGAGGTTCTCATTCTGTGATGAGAATAATTGTTCCAACTGTTACTACATGTTTATTATATGTCAAAGTATGTGACAGTTTGTCCAAATGTGATAAAGTGTCAAAACATTCATTTATCGGTACAGTAAATAATAGTACTAAAATTTATTTTTGTGTGTGTGAAGAATCTTTGAGTCTAGGCAAATGCAAGGTATGTCCCACATGTTACCAAGTACTATGGTATTCTGTTATGCAATTGGAAAATGGCGTTGAAGAAAGACATACTGAAGCTTTTCGTCTTGTACTCATCAGAGTATACCGCAAGAATGAACAGAAAGCTGAAATCGAACAATATAACCGGAAACTAAAGGAACAAAGTGCGCGAAATATATAACAGGTTTTGATTTGCTGCCTGAAAATAACTGGAAAATAGGCTTATTGCCAGCCGGTTTTATAATAACATAATTTTGTAATTATTTTAGCTCCCGTTATTACAAAACCAGCTGGCAATAAGCCTATTTTCCTGTTATTTTCAGGCAGCCAATCAAAACCTGTTATTTATTTCGCACGCTTTGTTCTTTTAGTTTCTGGTTATATTTTTCGATTTAGGCTTTCTGTTCATTCTTGCTGTATACTCTGTTGAGAGCAAGATGAAAAGCTTCAGTATGTCTCTCTTCAACACCATTTTCCGATTCTGTAGTACCAAACATCTTTTCAGCTATTATGCAATTGTGAACATAAATTGACACAAAACTGTCATTTTATTTGATTTTTGTTTATATCTAAGCTCAAGTAGGGCTGTTAGCTTGATACAGCTATCAGATGTATTAAAATCTTACATATGGTTGGTAACATAAGGGACATACATGTACTAGCTTGGACTTGCCCTTCTTAGTATTGTATACACGTAGATCTTTGATTTTGTTTTGGAAATTAATCTAGTAGTAAACAAATAGAGGTGGTGGTCCACATCTGAGGAATGCGTCTGTACCACAGACATGGACACTGTCCCAGCTAATACCTTTTGTGTCTTAAAACTTATTCATACTTAATAGCTCTAGGTGTTCTACATTCGTCTGGATTCCTATGAAGATCTGTCGTTATTAAAGAATCATGATTATTTTTTATATTGTATATTAGACCTTTGAATGTCTTGTTTTTGAAAGAAATATCCATGTTGATCACAGTTAAGCATGCTATAGATAAACCAAAGATTATATTTTTAAAAGTTATTATTATCGTTAATGATTTGGCGTCACCTGTGCCTGGGAGGGAAAAGCGAACTAAGTAACTGTAACCCTCTGGTCTCCCTCTTCCCGGAATAATTGATTTGGTTATTTTTAGGTGGCTATGTATAACCAAAGATAAAATATGATACATGTAAATGGTGTGAGATCTTCACACCATTTACATGTATTTAGCAATAGACTAATTACCATCCAAAGATTCGATTTCAAATGATTCATATGAAACTAACACCCTGCCCTATGTAATTCAATATAACGATTGTACATAATTGTTTTGTTATTGTTTTGTTCTTGATAGTTGATTCAATTCAATTCAGTTTTATTCAATTCCAATAAAATACAAAATACAAAATCCAATCATGACAGAATAACAGTATAAATCCATCAAGAGTACAGAATAAGGTAGAATAATAAAACAATAAAACAATACAACAGATAACAATACAAGATAGAGTATTATGGGAATTGGGTGGCCATAAAAAACCATGAGGATTTGTCGAGACGACCACCCTTAATAAAGGTAAAATAAGTTGCACTGAACATTCAATATAATATAGAAAATTTTAAAGATAATAGCGTACTATAATGGAATAAGTAATTAAGAATATATGACACCTTTGATTCAAAAATACATATTACCGCACAAACCCAACACAGGACAATACAAGGAAGTAAAATCAAGAATTCAAAATTTCAAACACTTGTGATTAAGTAGGTTTTGAGTTTTCTTTTAAATGTATTCATTGAGTTAAGTGATTAACTACTACAATAGAAAATATTATTTTTATTCCTAGTAATGTCATGATGTAAAGGTGTGCCTTTTCATTTGTACAAGTGAGCAAGTTAATGAAATTCGATATACAAGTACACATCTGAATTTCATTTATGTCATCCATTTATTGTATAACTTTTGACTTGAGGAAATGATAAATCTGTGGTATTAAAAAAAGTGTAATTATGGAGAGCCAAATGTCACCCACTTTTCATCCTACAAAATCACCAGACTCTCTCTAGTTCTGGAACTAACTGCAAATACAAAAACCTCATGATAGAATTGATTTCTTAAGCTCATTTTATGCCAGAAAATAATTTTGTTTCTGTATTTTGTATAGTAATTTATACGGGACTTAGGGGTTGGTAGGGGTTGACAAATGGCCTTCCATAAATCAGTGGCCTAAGTTAAGCCAGTCTTAACACTTTCGAGAATACCGGCCTCTGCTCTTGTATAACATTATTTCTCTTTGATTGATTTGTACTAGTATTTTGATATCTACAAGTAGTTCATCAGATGGATTAAATTAGAACCTTAACCCTTACAGTACTGGGGGGGGGACCTCCCAGGCCCCCAAACAAATTTTGCAGTGCATTTTGAACCGCTGCATTTCACGCCACACCACTTTCTGACTTTTTTCTTTCAAGTCTTGACACCAAGTTTGCAAAAATCGGTCATACCATTACTGAGTCCTTTTGTCCTTTTGTGACCTCATGTCAGCCCGAAAATGGAGATTTTCTGACTTTTGTGTACAAAATGAATGGGAAACTGCATTTCCTCATGTTTCTCCTTTATCACCTATAATTTCTTCTTTAAGCTGTAATTATTTATTTTAACTGAATATTGGTTCAGATAACACTCTGAAACAGCAGACTTAAAAAAACAATAAAAAAGTTAAAGTTGAAAACCAAAGAAATACGTAAGAAATTTGTAAAACAATAGAATACATAAGAATTGAAATCAGTTCCAAAATTTGTTCTTATGTAATGTTTTTAAGGTTTAGAAAGAACTTCTTGCATTAAAATTTTATTTCCAAGGCCTTTTTTTACTTGATTATCAATGGAAATGTGTATTTATGCATAAATTTGTATAAATTATAATTTTTAATGAAAAAATAAAGATTTACATAAAAATAACAATGGATTTGTCTTCTTTACGCGATTTTCAAGGTCTGTGCAAAATTTTGTGGCGATAAGTCATATCACGGCCGAGATCGGGGGGGGGAGGCCCCCCCCTCCTCAGAGAGGTGCTTGAAATAGCCCAGTACAGTAAGGGTTAAGGGGAGCCAGATGTAAAATGATTATTTTGTATATCATCATCTGAGAGCCAGAAGGGCATTAACTCCTATGCTTTAACACCCTCTTGGCAGATGATACTTTGTGGCTTTAAAGTGGCATTTGCTATTTGCCCCCCCCCCCCTCATTAAGATTTTCTAAAAGATAATTTAAATTGTGGATTTTACTTCAAATACTAATCTTGTGATTCTCACGGATAAAATGTTATGATTTCAGTTGTTTTTGTTGAATAAGGAAATACGGATAATTGTTGAACAAATTACAGAGTATACCCTTTGTTATGATCGATAGATATTCTGTATTAAAAAATGAAGATTAAAAAGTACTCTCTAAAAGTTTAGCAATGTGTAGGTACACGCTGTCCTCTTGGTGCTTTGTAAATAGGTGCATGAAAATGATATGTTACATGTATGTGAAATTGTGTAAAAGAAATTATGATATGAACATTGGTTTTAATATTTTAATATGAATTTGCAGGTCAATTATGATTAATGTGCTGAAATAAAGTGTTAAACCCTAAAGTTCATAACACAAATCAAAATCTGTTATGCAATAATTCACACAATATTTATAGTCATTGTCAATACTGTATGAACTGAATTAATTTCTTAAGGAGATAAAGCATTTCAAATATTTGTGAAATTACATAATGAGAATAATTATTTTCCATCAGATTTGTTTATTTCTTGTAAGATTTTGTTAAAACTGAAAATGTTTTGAAAAAATAAACTACTTCAGTAATTGACTTGTAAGCATTCCAACTAAATATGTCAAAACACAGAAAATTTATCTCTAATGACATTGCTTAATGATTTTGATACATATTGTTCAGTATACATGTATTATTATAGACCTGTACATGTATGCCTTGAATAAATCTTCATGATTAAATCATAATTTTGTATTGATTTGCATGTTTGTAGCTTTGACAAAATTACAAGTATGGGCCTAATAATATAGGACACCTTTTGTATTTTTTTAGTTAGAAATGTGTGAATACAGTTTTTTAAAGGTTGTAGCAAAGAATTTACATGTATGTGTATATGTGTACTTTCACAGATCAAGATCAAGACAAATACAAGTACCCCTGTACGTTTAGCCCCAGCCTACTACACATCAGCTCCTAGACAACTAATGATAATAATCAGGGCTGTCAACTTTGGGGAACTGCTTGGAGGGAGATTCGTGATTTTTTTTCTTTTGCCTGCCCTCCAATTTTGGGGGTCTCTTTTGAAGTCCAAAAATCTCTGACAAGCTATCATTTTACACGTTTGGAGGGAGGTTTTTTTCATAAAGCGGGAGATTTACATGCTTGGCAGGCAAGCGGGAGGAAGGGCGTCATGGCGGGAGTCTCCCGCTTTGACGCTGGAAGGACGGCGGGAGAATTAGCGTCGTGGCGTGATACTCCCTCCAAATGCGGGAGGGTTGACAGCCTTGTAATAATAATAATAATAATAATATTGGATATTTATAAAGTGCTCATATACACCTTTGCAATGTGCTCAAGCTGCATCAATATTACCCTGGCTCTAGCTAGGCTACCGATTTCAAAGAATTCCTTCCTGCCGGTACTCATTTAACACATCATTGGGTCACAACTCACCAATTATTTTGTTTATATTGATACTACAAATTCTCAATTTTTGTCACATATAGAACCAAGGTATATCTATAGTAATATGTTTTGAAATATTTTGTTATATGAATAAACCTGTAAAAAGTATTTTACGAACCCCAAAATATTGAGACTGTTATGAAATTATTACATTTTCATAATCACTCAATTTTCATGTACATGTATATCTAATAAAAATTATATATTTACAGATAATTATTTCCTCTGTATTAGTGTATACATGCAAACGCATATAAAAAAAATATAAGTTGGTTCAAGTCATGAGGAAATCATATTCTTGGACAAAAATTTACAATTTGTATTATGAATATAAACAAAATAATTGCTGAGTTGTGACCCAATGACGCTCAAACTCATGACTGAGTTGCCAATTCATTGGTCTATTGATTTTCATTGTTTTCCCTAGTATTTCATGCCACTGAAAAATTCATAACTTTCTTATTAGTTGTCTAATTTTCCTCAAAACTTTTATATCTGTTGGTCTGATTTTTCTGCTTCTATCAAAACCAAGTAATTCTTGGACTGGACTTCCCCTTGAAGTTTCGTCATTATAGACTTCATAAAAACAAACACTTGTCTGAGAAAAGTCAAGTGTTAGTTTCCAAGATGTTTCTTGTGTCCTGTCCTATGCTGTATCAAGTTTGGCAAACAGAACTTTACCAGATTCCAGTTATAAGCTATTTTTATAAAAAACAACACTACATGTTTTCTTGTAGGATAAAGATTGCCAAGTTACCCACATAAAATCCTGCTAAAATGTAGACAGAAATAACCATCTGTCATGGGGAATCATTTATTAAAACTGATATTTGTCAACCTTCCCCATGTGCAGAGGTCAGTGGAGCCGGACGTAGTCTCACTGGAACAACCTATGATACAGATAGATTGAAGCTTTTGGTCTAATTGAAAAGAAGAAATGGTCAAAGGTCACTTAGATTTTTTTGTTTACATTCATGTGTAAACATACTACGTTGTACTGATGTGATTGTATGTACATGTATATGTAGGTCAAATTAGCTTCACCAGAAGCCTTATTCTTCCTTGGCCTGTCCTTGTTATATCTTGTGATTTCGACCTGCCATATCCTGGGCCAAAGTCTAGGCCATCCATATTTGTATTTGATTGCAAACAAAGCTAGGACAAATAACACAGAGACAAACAATTGTCCTGTAAACTATGTATCTGGCCTCTGCAATTTTCTCAAATTAGAAATCTCTTTCAGTTACTAGTAGTGGTAAACTTTTGCATGTGGACTATCTGGCTGACTTACGTTCTGTAATCAGCAATCTCTTTTTGAGTCATAGAGGTACTTGATAATACTTGGCTTCTCAAATCAGAAATTTTTTTGGAGTAGAAGTGGTGCTTTGGGTTGATAGCTGCCAAATATGTTTCTACAGTGTATGAAGAACAGCATGTTGGTACCAACGAGGAGTGCGAGGTTTGTTTCTGGGAGCTACAGCTGGATCAGCAATAAGCCAGCCATGCTGAAGCTAGGTCTGCACTGGCCCACTGTGGAAAGTGGATGCCTTCAAAGGGATCTAGCAATGTTGTGCAGCATCCGTTCCCACATCCACCGCCAGAACCATCTTTCTGAGCCAAACCTCAGAGTGGGAGGGTATGTATCTTCATTTTGTACAGCAGTAATGGGCCGACAATTCATCCTGTATCCTCCTAGTCCTAGGTTTTTATACAACCTAGAGGAAGATCCAGCTCTGTCCCTCAAAGCATGTACAATGTAGATCTAAACCTTACTATCAATGTACCACACTTCTTTGTTGCTTGAATTACAAATTCAAGCTAGGTGATTGCATTTTGTTTATGTGTTTTTCACTTGGCATTTGATATAAAGCTAGTATTATTCCAAAAGATTTTAAAACAGCACGAATTACTCCAATACATAAAGGGGGATCTTTTGATATTGATAATTTTAGACCGATTTCTGTGCTCCCTGCCTTGTCCAAAATATTGGAGAGAGCAATACATGATCAACTGTATACATACTTAAACGTTAATAAACTCCTTGCCAATTGTCAATCAGGGTTCAGACCATCTTATTCAACTGCTACATGTTTAACTGAAATTACTGATTATTTGTGTGATAAACTGGACCAAAAACATGTTATTGGAGGTATTTTCTTAGATCTACGCAAAGCTTTTGATGTTATTCCACACAATTTTATTCTTGCAAAGCTTAAGTTCTATGGTATTAAAGGGAAAGAATACGACTGGATGGAATCATATTTAACAGACAGGAGACAATTTGTTACAGTTAATAATTGCTCTAGTGAATGTTTGAAGATAAAATCAGGTGTCCCGCAGGGATCTATATTAGGTCCGCTGATATTTTGTCTTTTTATTAATGACATGTGTAATGTAAATTTGCATTTCAATTCTAAAATGTCTCTTTATGCTGATGATACAGCCATTTTTAATCATAGTGAAACAATAAAGGATGTACAGAAATACTTGCAAGATGATTTCGATACAATATGCAGATGGTTAGACTTGAATAATATGCATTTACACCCACGAAAGACGAAGGTCATGGCATTTGGTCATAAGAAAAAACTGGGAGATGATGTTTTGTCAATAAAATTCAGAAACTTACCTTTAGAAAATGTAAAGAAGATCAAATACTTGGGTGTTATGCTCGACTCCGGTTTGACTTGGTGTGAACATGTTTCTACTATTGTTTGTAAAATATCTCGGGCAATAGGTTGTATACGGAGGATTAAGCATTTACTGTCATTTAAAATTATGAAGAATCTGTATTTTGCTATGATTCTACCTTATATTGATTACTGTGGTACATCTTGGGGAAGCTGTGCAAAAATCCATATGGATAAGATACAAAAACTCCAAAATAAATATGCCAGAATGATTTTGAATAAAGATTATTATACATCGCAACGTTCCTTGTTACACACACTGAAATGGCAGTCAGTTGAACAGCGTATGAAATATCAATATTGTGTTCTTGTTTTTAAAATACTAAATAATCTAATACCGACTTATCTAGAATCATTGATATGTAAACGAACCGTAAATTATAGGACACGTTATTCTTTAAAATGCCCCCTCCAACTTCTCTACGCTAGGACAGAATGTAAAAGAAAATCCTTTGCATATGTCGGGGCCAGTTTGTTTAACGGACTCCCTGTAAATGTTCAGACTTGTACATCCCTGTTTACATTTAAAAAACTATGCAAAGCCTTACATCTTGATGCAATAGAATTGTAATAGTGCTATCCATGTATCTATCTTTTAGATTACCATTTATCCACTCTCAATATTTGTTGTTAGTAGTTTATAATGTTACCTAATTGTTATGTATTTTGCATCTTCATGTAGAATGATGTTTGTTAAACTGCAGGGCGCCTTTGTAAAGCAGTTTTATAAAACTGAACAGGCCAACCCTGCAGTATAAAATAAATAAAACAAAATAAATAAATAAATAAATAAATAAACATACCCACAACCTGCGCAGTCCTCAAAATACTTTACTACTGCAAACTCCATCATATAAAACAAAAATAACCTTAGGAGGTCGAGCATTTGTCTGCGCAGCCCCCAAACTGTGGAACAACTTACCGTTAGAAATCAGGAAATCACCAACTGTAAATACCTTCAAATCAAAACTAAAAGCATATCTTTTCATTTAAGTACTCACCATAGTTATAAGCACATCAGGAGCTCTTGCAGCGCAGTAGAATATATATACATAGTTTCTGCACTTTATAAACCATTATTATTATCATTATATTATTATAATGCACGTGAGTTTTCTGTACTGCTTCGACATTTCAGTCGATATCTGGTCTGTAGTATGATTATATGTAAAGAGCTTAAAAGCATTAGTGTTATTGTTATGCACTAGACAAATATTTACCGATAATGACTACATTAGATGTACAAAGAATCTTGTACGTTACAAAATGTCACGAAGGTATGAATTATTGGAACATTTTTCGACAATACTGCATAAAAAGGGATGTACATGTACATGTATTTAAATAGACATTAAGACTATCAGTCAACTTGTATTTAAACTTTTATAAGTTTGGTTAGCTGTAGTACTAAAGCAGAAATTATATTCCCAATTTTAATCTTTGTTGTGCCTAAACAAAAGTACATTTATCATGCACTACACCAATGTTATCTATTATAATGATGACTACGTTAGATATAGGATGATACTTGAACAATACAAAACGTTACAGAGGCGTGAATTATTAGAACATCTCATTTCATTGATAATGCGTATTATGTTAATAGACGTACATGTAAATATTGTCCGATTAACTTCTTCTCCAACTTTAATAAGTTTTGTTAGCTGTATTACAAAAGCACCAATAATTTTTCAAGTTTTGATATGTGCTGTGCCTAAATAATTTTCTCTCTGTTCTAAATTTTTAGGTTTCGGACCTCTCCCACATCATCAAGCCAAGGACAAATTGCTCGCAGCTATTACACATCACGTCATCCAACATCCCAATCATCACCAGCATACCATAGAGGATTCCAGAGATACATACATTCTTCATTCAAACATATTCCTAACAAGTCGTTCCTTTCTAAGGCTTCTTCATCTTCCTCTTCTTCTATCTTATCACCTCCTCCATCCTCATCCTCATCCTCATTATCATCATCATTACATTTCTTTTCTACCTCCTCCTCCCTCTCCTCATCATCAGGAACCAGAGGGGTGCAAGATGGTGCCCCATCCCCCAAGTTGACCATGAGCTATGCTCAAGGTCGTGGAACACCGCTTCTCTTGGGTAAGACTCTGGGACAGTGCATGGACAACATGGCGGAACAGAAACCGGACCATGAAGCTTTCGTCTTTGTGGAGGAAGGTGTCCGGCTGACATTCAGCCAGTTCAGAGAACAGGTTCATCGACCTTTATCAGTTATTCATTTAATAAGCAGCATTATTTATTATCAAATGTGATAAGAATTTTCAATATACATGTATTTAATTTTAAAAATTGATAACATGCTTGAGGATAATAAAAATAGCCATTCTTGATAAAAAAAAAAGAATGATTATTGAATATGTATATTGTATGTGTAACAAAAGTTAAAAGAAGTAAATTTTTTGTTTCTTCAAAATGTGAATATCTATTTTCATGGTGAATTCTTAAATGAGAAGATCTCTTCATCTGAAGTTCAAATGATTTTATCAACTGTATCAATATAAACTGTCCGAGTAGACTATATAAACACTGTCTTATCAAAATAAAAAGCTTGAGTGCCATAAATAGTTCACATGGTGCCAAAAATAGACCATTTAGAATATTTGAGACTTTGATCAAGTAATATCTTATCAAAGTACACAATGTGCTCTTATGAGTAGTTCACAATATACAAAAATAGACCATTTCAAATCTTTGATAATGAGATAGAGTAGTATCTTATGAAAATATACAGTGTGATTCCATAAATATACACTAGATACAAAAATAGACCATTTCAAATCTCTGATTCTCTGATAGAACAGTATCTTGTAAAAATGCAGTGTGCTTTCTTAAATAGTTTATACCCACATGTGATAATATGATAATTTGATAAAATTTTATTTTATTAATATATGAAGCATGCTTCTTGAGAGTTTAGGAACAGAATAAATAAAAATGCAAAATGACAGTTTCATATCTTTGATAAATTAAGGAAATAATAGTTACCGGGTAATCAAAATACAAAGCATACTTCCAAAGTTTTCACACAGGAAACTACTGACCATTTCAAATTTTTGAAAATTTGCTAGCAGTTACAGTTTGACTGGCTGCAATATGTACACTGTATATACCAGACAACTTGTTTATTTTTCTTGTAGCAGTGTCCTATTCTTTGCATTAGTAATTATCACTGTACTACATGTATATAGGTATTCTTTTTAATTGCTTTGGTGAAAAAGATTGAATTTAAACATTAGTCTATTCAAAAGAACTTAATTTTGTTTTTAACCCCAATTTTAAGAAGAATGAAAAGGAATATGATATACATGTATCTGGCTGACTGCTTCATTTCAGGTTGACCGTTTGGCGGCTGGATTCTTGGCCATTGGTCTAGGAAAAGGAGACCGTATTGGGATCTGGGATTCCAACACATCCGAATGGGTCCTAACCCAGTTTGCTGCTGCTAGGATTGGAGCCATTCTGGTCACTATCAACCTAGCCTACAGACCTAATGAGCTCTACTACACTTTACTAAAGGTAAGTTTCATCCAGGGACTGTAATGTAACTCCCATTTCATTCAACAGGCACCCACTTTTGTGAATTATGAATCTTCACTTAAAACACACCTCTTTTGCCTCTTTTAGTCTTACCCTTGAATTTAAATCTGAGTCTTGTGGACCCATGGTCATCGGAACTGCAGATGTTTATATAATTTTATTAAGGAATTGGGATGCATCTGAACATGTAGGAACTAATTCTGAAGGGTTGGTCACATTTGTCCGATAACGATACAATAAGCGTTAACAAGATTTTCAATTAAAGGTACACCCTACTATATGGTGTGTACATGTGAGTTTGGTTGTGTCTTTTAATAGTAGGGTAGCTCTAGGGTGTACCTTTGATAAAAAATCTCGTTATCGTTATTGTAATGGAACAAATGTGACCTACCCATTGCAGTTTATCTCAAAATGTTCATTGTTTTCCTCAAAATGTTTATTTAGATGTATGATCTCTGTATATACAAAGCACTGGATAACATAAACCCCTCAAAAATAATTCTGCAAATCAAGTTTCAGCATTTATATCTCTCTTGTTACTATATTATCATACTTGAATTAGGTAACATTGAAAAGCATGTTTATTCCCATTTCCAATGATGCCCCATTTGTGCTGGTTATTTAATCAAGAAATGTGCAGTACACCTGAATACAGGGCCAAATCGAAAGTGAAGTGTTGCAAAATGCATTGTTATTGTCACCAGTGAATTCTTTTTTTTTATCATGTTTGGAGGATGAATTTGTGTTTTTGAAGTTAGGTTGCGGTGGTTATTCATGAATGCAGTGATGCTTCTTCTTTTGTTTGGAAGATGAAGTATGTTTTAATCGACTGATCAAAACACAAGTCAAAAGTGAGATGTTGCAAAATGCATTGTTATTGCCAAAAAAGAATTCTTCATTTGTTTTGAATAACGTTGATGGGGTCAATCATGAAGTTAAATGGTGTTTTCACCTTTTGTTTGTAAGATGGAATGTGTTTAATTAAATGATAGTGGGATTATCACTGTGTTTGAGTTCCATACAGACTTAAAGCACATTTCATCTGCCAAAAAAAAAAAAAAAAAAAAAAAAAAAAGCATTGCATTCATGAATGATCACCTCAACATCACTCAGAAACAGATCCAGACAATGCATTTTGCAACATTTCACTTTTGACCTGGTGCCATATTCAGGTGTACTGCACATTGCATAATAACATAATCACTACAAATGGGGGCATCATTGTAAAGGGGAATAAAACGGCATATCAATGATACTAAATTCAGGTATGATGATATAGTAGCAAGAGAGATGTGAATGCTCAAACCTAAATTGCAGAACTTTTTTTGAGAGGTTTAGATGAAGATTGAGTCTCTAATCATTTGATCTGTGTGAAATCAGTTCACACCACTGGGTCATGTTATGACCTACTTAAGATGTCATATTCAAAGTGAATTGACATGGTGGCAACAGTGGGATACGGATCCATGCCCTCAAAATGACTGGTGACTCTTGCACTACTGAACTGGCGGTAGCAGTAAGATAAAAATTTGTTCCATGAAAATGAGTAATGACTCTTACATTACTGATGTGATGGCAGCAGTGGGATAAGAAACCATGCCTTCAAAAAGACTGGTGACTCTTTAATTACTGACATGGAGGCAGCAGTGTGATATAAATCCATGTCATCAATATGACTGGTGACTCTTACATTAATGACATTATGGCAGTGGTCTGATACAAACTCATGCCTTAGAAATGGCTGATGACTCTTCCATTATTAATGTAGTGGCAGCAGTGGGATATGTACCCATGTCATCAAAATGACTGGTGACTCTTACAATACTGACATGGTGGTAGCAGTGTGATATGAACCCATGTCATCAATATGACTTGTGACTCTTACATTACTGACACGGTGGCAATGGTGGGATATGAACCCATACAATTGTATTGATGGCTTGGTGTTTCTATCTTCAATGTCAGTGTTGGCTTTTTTAGGGTTTTTACTATGTGTATTAAATTATGCTTTACTAATGATCTCTCATAGGCTGGTGTGAAGGTAATTGTCTCAGCTCAGAACTACAAGACCCAGAATTATTATGAGATGCTATCTACAGTGTGTCCTGAACTAGCAACCTCAGCCCCAGGGAGACTAAGGAGTGACAAGTAATATGTTTAGTTACATCAAACAAATGTCAAGTAAATTATAAGCTTTATACAGTGTATAACAATTTTAGGGGTTAATTTGATTTAAGATAAAATCAGTACGTTGCCCTTGGTTCACAGGGAATTAAACAGGACTGTTGTGCAATGAACATGATTGAAGATAGAAGCTGCGTCAAATGCTTATAGTGTTTCTCAAAAGCTTATAGTGAGTGAATGAAGAAGAGAATGAAGACACTATGCATTTGCTGTGATCAACTGATGGTCATCATTTATGTCGCATTAAATAAACAGAAATGCAGGATGAGAGTTAAGCATACTGTAAAATGATTTTTATCCTAATCAATATTGTAATCAGTCAATTATTTAGTGTCAAGCTCCACCTATTCAGAGTTGAATATGAGAATGAAGTAAAAAAAGAAGGTTGATGGAGACTACTGTTGGGTAAAGTGGCAAAGTTGTAACGGACTTAATCAATTCTTGTGAATTAGGTATGCATGCTTCTTGCAAGGGTTATTACTTAAATGATTGATGCAAAATAATTCTTGTTCCTTTAATTTCATTGCCATTCTCTATGTTTTTAAAACAGATTGCCCATGCTAGAATCCATCATCATGCTCGGGAAAGGGGATTTCCCTGGTGCTTACATGTTTGATGATGTCATCGATATGGGAACCAGCGAGCACAAAGTCATGGTTGAAGGCTTTGTAAAGACAGTTCAGTTTGATGATCCAATCTGCGTCATGTTCACCTCTGTAAGAATACTTAATTTTAATGGGAAAGCCCTCCCTGTAATCAAGTAGACTTTAATAAAAAGCAGAACTATGAGAGGCAATAGGCATGGGTCCAGCCATTAATGAGATGTTGGTGTCGTGGGGGGGGGAGGTGCACCAGTCTTATTGGTGAATGAAGTACAAAAGAACTATGCAGTCAAATGGATGTGCAATCATTTTCCTCTTTTATGATGCCTTCCCACACCCTTTCATTCACTTTCTTTCATTATTTTTTATTTTTAGGGACCATTTTATTGAGGGGGACGGGGTTAGGTGAACAACGATTTCCCCTACCCTACCCCTCCCATTGTTAAGCCACTGATGAGAGAATCAGATCCATGAAAGTTTCAGGAATATTCACCAAAGGAAGGAACTTATTCAGTTTTGAAATCAGATTATCTTGTGTACTTTCAATTGGAATTTGACACCACTCCTTGTATAATTTACCTTATATCAGATTTATAAAGAAGATTTTTTTTTTGTTCAATGAAAGTGTACTTCAATTTTGCAACTGACAGTTCTCAAGTAATTTTCATTCCATTCACCAACTTTAGAAATACCACCCCACAAATTAACCAGTAAAGTCTACTACTACTACTAATGCTACTACCAATACTACTTCTCCATGCACAGTCAGTTCACAAATATGAATACCAGCATATCAATAACAAATCGTATCATGTCATATGCATATGTAAATGAAATATAGTGTAACTTACATCTTTAGGGTACTACTGGAAGTCCTAAAGGAGCAACCATGACTCATCACAGACTGGTCAACAATGGCTACCACATAGGCTGCAGAGTTGACTATGATAAAGGTGTAAGTAGAAACAGTGTAATATCATAATAAGACAGTATTAAAAAAAAAGGTTTGGCCACCATAAGGCAGTATAGATGTAATTAACCAGCTGAAGGTAGTATGAAGAAAAATTGACTACCACACTGACTGCTACATTGTAATATTTTACCACAATAATGCAGTATCAAGAGTCAATTCCCAAAAGGCTGTTGAAGCATTAATTTGTGAAAAAGGTTGAATATTATAAGGCAGTAAGTAGGAATGAATGATAGTTCATTATTTGCTGTTATCAGGGGTGGCGATTTCTTTTCAAGGCCGGGGGGACGCGACTAGCGACCGTGGAGGTTTTTAGTCTTCATAATTTTGGGGAAGGGCATGATCTCCTGTCCCCAATGAGAATAATGTATTATCCTAGGAATACTAGGTAGGAACATAACATATAGGTAATACAATTTTGATAAGCAATGGCTTCTCTCAAATAAAATTCCCAACAGGTTTTCATCAGATTTTTTGCATTGGTTAGAGGACTAACTGTAAAATCTAACTTGAAATGTGCAACGATTCCAACTGATTTTGCTCCAAGAGATAATTTGGATTTATCACATGCATTGTTAAGTTAAACATATATATTTTGTGATGAAATATAATAAAGGTAAGCAAGAAAAGCTCATCATTTTTATTATATTCTTTTTCTTCTAAATAGGAGCATAAAATGTGCCTACCTATACCCCTCTACCACATCTTTGCATCGGTCGGAGGGCCAATCATTGGCATCACACACGGCGTCACCAATGTCTACCCTACCTCTGGCTATGAACCCTTAGCTACCCTGCAAGCTATCCAGGATGAGAGGTAGAGAGAGAGAGAGAGAGAGAAGAAAGAAAGAAAGAAAGAAAAAGAGAGAGAGAAGAAGAAAAAGTTTATGCATCTACTTATTTTACTCAATTAGGAAAAAAAAAACAGTCATGTCTTAAGGCAATGTGTGCATAATTTTTTTAATTCATTAATATAACTTATATGAAAATGTAATCCAAAAACGATATTGATATCAAAACTGTCAATAATGGAATTCTTTGAATAGGAAGAATAGGATGGAGAAATTCATAATTTCTCACAAAGGCATCTTAAATATACTATATTATATGTAAAAGGGTCTTGTTAATTTCTATCATTTTAAAAACGTTTTTTTAATGGTTTGTGTACATGTAGCTGCCTTGCACTACTACATAAAACTCAAAATGTGAGCATCACTTCCTTACAAAAAATGATAGAATATGAACAATCTCTGAAACAGTCGCTGTTGGAATGTTTTATGCTCATCAGATGTACCGTAAGAAGTTGCTTTAAAAGCTTTATCCAGAGACATAGTGTGCCTTTTCTTAAAGATGTACATGTACTACACAAACATAGCTTAATTAAAGACAAGTTATTATGATGACTGGTTGACATGTAAACTCATATTATTTTTGATATATCTTTTGTGACACAAGATGTACATTCATCTATGGCACACCGACTATGTTCATTGATATGATGAGCCAACCATCCTTCAAGGACATAGATGTGAGCAGTATCCAATGTGGTATTATAGGAGGAGCACCATGCACACCGGAACTTATCAGAAAAATTACTAAGGGCATGGGCATGAACTATCTTGCTGTAGGTATTATAATCATCATCATTTTCACCATCATCATCAACATTATTATCATCATTCATGATCATCATCATAGTCCTTATTGTCATCATCATTATCATCATCAATATTTTCGTTTTTTTTAATATTAATTTTCACCATCATGATCATCATAGTCATTATTGTCATCATCATTATCATCATCAATATTTTCGTTTTTTTTAATATTAATTTTCACCATCATGATCATCATAGTCATTATTGTCATCATCATTATCATCATCAATATTTTCGTTTTTTTAAATATTAATTTTCACCATCATGATCATCATAGTCATTATTGTCATCATCATTATCATCAATATTTTTCATTTTTTTAAATATTAATTTTCACCATCGTGATCATCATAGTCATTATTGTCATCATCATAGCTTCATCAGAACAGTTGTCATTTCCATCATGGTCATCTTCATCATTATCATCATCATCTTCTTCAACATCATCAACATTGTCATCATCATCATCATCATTATCATCATCATCATCATACTCATAGTCATTAAGATCATCGTAATCATCATCATCATCAACATCGTCATCATTAGCATCATCATCAACATAGTCATCATCATCATCAACATAGTGAACATTATTAACATCATCATCATCATGATATAGTCATCAAACATGTAGCTTATATACATGTTGCTTTAATAGTATATTGTGATACTCATCCTGATTTGTTTCAATTTGGTATATAAAGTGTGGCAACTGTGAAAATTATCATTTTATGCAAAAGAGAACAATGATAATTGAATGTTTTGAAAGAAGAGAAACATTTACTTTTTTGTAAGCTTCTTATTCACTCTTTTACCTGTGATTCTCTTTTGAATGTTTCCTTTTTTCACATGTTATATCTAAAATATTGCTGAAAAGGGTTTTTTAAAAAAGGAAGAAAAAGATCCTGATTTTTATTGTAAATTTGTAGACAATCAGTGTTTGCATGAAAATGCATTATATTAACTGCAGATGACAATAATTATGGATTTGCCAAGGGAATTTGTTAGTTCAGAAGCCCCCTTCATAACCTTCCTATGCATGTTAACACATTTATTGATTCTGACAGGTTGGATATGGTTTAACTGAAGCTGGACCATTGATTTGTATGGTTGATGAGGAGGACTCTGAAGACAAGAAATGTAATACTATTGGAAGACTCTGCCAGCATATGGAGGTATAGTGTAGATTTATGTTTTCATGTGTGCTATATATGGAATACTATGGTTCTTTTCTTACTCTTGTGTACGTGTCCACACAATGTACAAACAGATTTTTCACGAAAAATCCCTCTCCCTTTTCTGCTCTCTACTCTCTATGATTGTGTAATCCTAAAATTACTTACATGTACCTCCCTTATGCCCCATTTATACACATGTACTTGCACGCATTTTGGTTTTCACATGGTTTTCACGCATCTTGCGTGTCAATGTGTGAAGTATTTGTGGCAGCATGTGGGAGGATGCTGGAGGATGAGGACCAATTATGATTGAATTGCATGACAAAAATTTCAAACCTCTTTAATTTTTTTGGCACAACAAAATTTCTTAGCAACATTCGTGAACACCTTGTACACTTTAAACAACCCTAGTCGCAACTGGCCTAGCTGCAGTCGCTGTCTGTAAAAATGGTGCATCTGCCTTCCTCTCTGTCTGTCCCTGTTCTCTTATATTGCTTGAACCTCATTCTGTCAGTCTACATGCTTTCTCTATCTCCCTTTCTCTCATTTCCTGTCTTAATTGTCTTTGTCTGTCGGTGTCTGCCCATCTTTCTGTCTCTTGTTGCTCTCTGTCTGTCTCTCTTGTCTGTTTTAATACCTATCTGTCTCTGTCTCTCTCTCTCCCCCTGTATCTCCGTCTTTTCTGTCTCTCTCCTCCTGTATCTCTGTCTATTTGTGCCTGTCTTTACACTTTGTCTCTCTTTGTCTGTTTTTTTTTCTTTCTTCTGTGTACATGTGTAGGTGGGTGTATGTGTGTGTGTGTGTGTGTTTGAGGGAGATCGAGAGAGAGAGAGAGATAGTACGCGTGTGAGAGTATGTGCATGTTTGTCTTCCATCTGTGGTGGTGGTGTGTGTTTATGCATGTGCATGTGAGTGGGAGTGTGTGGGGATGTGTGTGTGTGTGTGTGTGTGTGCGTGTGGACAGGTATAGCCGTATGAGCGAGGACGGTGAACAAAGAAAAATTCCTGAGAACAATAGTCCTCGGAAGTTGAACAATAGTCCTCGGACGCCAAACAATAGATTTGAGCCTTATTCCGTCAGCTTTCCGAGGACAGGAGAATAATAGAGGAACAATAGCTGTCCTCGAGAGTAAAGGCAAAAAAGACTGGGTGTGCGTGTGTGTGTGTGTGTGTGTGTGAGGGAAGGAGACTAGAGAGAGATAGTGTGTGCAGTTTTTGTCTTTCCATCTGTGGTGGTGTGTGTGTGTGTGCATGTGCAGGTGAGTGGGAGTGTGTGAGGATGGTTGCATGCATGTATATATGTGTGTATATACTTCTTTCAATTATATAATGATCTCTCTCACTCTCAGTTTTGCTCTCTTTTCACTTACTCTTCTTCTCCTTCCATAGGGCAAGGTAGTGGACCCCCAGACGGGTCTTCTTGTCCCTGTCGGTGTCCCAGGGGAGCTCTGTGTTCGTGGGTATGCTAACATGACTGGTTACTGGGAGAATGAAGAGGCAACAAAGGCCAGTGTTGATGCCACAAATTGGTTCCATACAGGGTAATTCATTCCCATAATAGTTTATGGAAGTAATGTAAATGAAAAATAAATCAACGAACGGCTTTTAACTGTTTGTTGATTTATTTTATGTTGCTCCCTTTTGCAGACAAAATTTCGCAAAACTTTGCACAGGTAGTTTAGTACTTGTACATGTAGATATCCTGTAGGTACTGACAATGAAATTTCAAGGTCACAATTTCTATAACTCCTTTGTAAGAAATGAAAATCTTACTTTTGTTGCAGAGGGAGCTATTCAGAGATCAAGGCAAGTACATATGTAATAACGGTCAAAAAGTAATTTTAAAAAATTATGGAATTATGGAAAAAAATAAAATGTTACCAAATTGTTGTTACTTAAAAGCAAATTATAATCCTTTTCACATCCGCACAAGTTTTCCAATTATAGTTTTTTTGTAATTTATTGCGTACTCGCACAACTTCAAAATTTAGGGCTGCAAAAGGGAAGAAGTACCTTAAATATGTACATATATTCTTGTAATGGAGAATGCCCATATTATATTGTTTGTAAAATGTATTTAAGCATCTAAAGTACTGACATTTTCCTCCTATCCTATCTGTCCCAGCCAAGTAGGCCTATAAATGTATGTCCTTAAATGACACATTTTATCTACATTTGTGTCTCTTTACCCAGGAGTAGTATAAGGTATGATTTATTCCTTGAAATGCTTTGTGCACTGAAAATGGTTGCTAGAGCTAATAAAGGCCATCCAAGATGATGAAATCCATAGCACTTTAGAAGCTCATAGAGACATCTATGATATTTGCTATACAAAAACAGAACTCAGCCTTACCTGTTTTTAGCAACCACTGTATATAAAGACTACCTCTCTATAAAGATCACATTTTTTTATGTTTCCCCTTGAACAGTGTCTTATGGAAATGTGTATATACCACCAGCCCATAAAAAACACTTTTCTTGTCTCCCTTCTTAAGTGGATTATGCATGTTTCACTGTAGTATTAATATTTATGTTTTGTTGAATGTTTTATTAAATCAAAAGAAAAAATCAAAATATTTACATGTCATCAACAATGATTGGTACACTACAAAATTTTTTTTAAAAATTAATAAATAAAAAATAAAAAAGTGACAAGAAATAGAATATATATTTAAACCAATAACATATTATAGTCATTATAGTGAGCAATTCAAAGCCACCAAGAAAAAAATAGAATACTGTTTATTTTTGTTGGTTTCTTTCGGGCAGTGATATGGTCACAATGGATGAGGATGGGTACGTTCGTATTGAAGGTCGTATCAAGGAGCTTATCATCAGTGGAGGCAGGAACATCTATCCTGTGGAGATCGAGAAATACATCCATACACATCCCAAAGTAGAAGATGTACAGGTATATGTTAGATTCTGTGGAAATGACAATTTATTGTACCCCTTGTATTTCAGCAATATTTTGAGCAATGGTCATAAATTTCAGGTATGAAGACTTCACTTGTAATATGTCAATCTTAGTATATATTTCATGGGGATAAACTTGACAATAAAGTCACATGGTTCTGGTTCCAGAAGAAAATGTAGCCATTCTTTCTATAAGTTCTTTGGTGGGATTCGCTGCCCACGTGATGGAAGGTGTGAATGTTAATTAGTAAATAGATCAGATGAGATTGTTATGTAGTATAGTTGTATGTGTGTTGGTGTACAATACATGTACACCTGTATTTCCAGTTTGTTATACAAAATAATGTATCATCCCCATGACAGAAAGATGGAATTTCCTATTTTGATAGTGCTGAAAGCATGTAAGAAATAAATTGCTTTCAGTTACCCATTTCTATCTCTATCTCTCTCCCTCTATCTCTCTAACCCAACATTTTTCTCTGTGTGTGTGTGTGTGTGTGTGTGTGTGTGTGTGGGTGTGTGTGTGTGTATGTGTGGGTCCTGTTTCTCTACCTTTCCATCTCTCACTTCCTTTCTCTGTCCCTACATTTCTGTGCCTATGTCTCTCTCTTTCTATCCATCTATCCCTCCCTTTCTGTCTCTCTGTCCCTCTCTACCTTTTCATCTCTTTCGTTCTTACTTTCTTTTATCCCTCCACCTCTCAACTTCTCTGCCACTCTCTGTCTTTGCCACCGTCTCTCTTTACCCCTTTGTCTCTCTCTCTCTCTCTCTGTTCGTCTGTCTGTTACTCGCTCTCTCTCTCTCTCTGTCTCTGCATCTCTTTGTAGGTGATTGGGATACCAGATGACAGACTTGGTGAGAAAGTGGTGGCTTGCATCCGAGTGAAGGCAGCAGAAGAGCTCACACAAGAAGACATCATAGAGTTCTGCCAAGGAGAAGTGAGTCTCTGGATGGATCCAGGATTTTGTAGGGGGGGGGGGGCACAATACCGAATAATCTCTGACAAGCCAAAAAAATAATTTTTTCCATTGCCTACGTACTTTTTAAAAAACCTGACAAGCAAAAACAAAATTAAAAATCATCACATTTTCAGGTGTATTTTGAAGAAATTTTTTTAAAAAGGGGCACATTTTTAGGGTTGTGTACTTGAGGTATGCCAATTGGCTTTTCATGGGGCACAGGCCAGTTGTGGAAATTCAGTTCAGTGAGACATTGTAGGGGTTATAAGACACATGCCCCATCATCATCTGCACCGGGAACAATTACCGACACCAACTGAATTCCTAACTTCAACCCTGGACCAACCACAATGCTTAATCATAATCCTAATCCTAATCCTAATCCTAATCCTAACCCTAACCCTACATCTTTGATGGAATAAAGCCCGGAGCAATTATCACCAGAGAAAATGTTGGATCACCAGAAAACAGCGAAAAAACGACAGCTTAAAAGGGAATTGATAACTTTGTGGAGGCTTGATGTAATAAATTGTTGAATTTTGATATCTGTCTTGTGTAATGATGTTCAGAAGGATAAATAAATAGCCAGGCATAGAAATGATTTCAAATATACAATGTTATTATTAAGATATCTATGACTGAATAGTGCCATTTATGAAACTGTAATGGGGTACGCTTTAGTTTAAAACTGCAGTCTATGGGGGGGGGGGGAACGAGTCTGGCATTTTCGGTCAATTGTATAATTATGTTTACTTTCGTGAAGCACATGATTTTCAAGTGCTTTTTTTTTTTTACTGGGCTTCATTTTTGCACCATATTACATACATGCATGTAGGGCCAGGCAGCTCAGATTTTATCAAACCTCTACAAAGTTACCAATTTACTTTAAATTATGCATCTTGAAGTTTAATTCAGTTTTATCAAACCTCTACAAAGTTACCAATTTACTTTAAATTATGCATCTTGAAGTTTAATTCAGTGTGTTGTTGTACTTTAGGTGCTAATTGATAATACCTTCTATGTTCTTCAACCAGATTTCTCACTATAAGATCCCATGCCATGTCGTTTTCCTGGATGCCTTCCCGTTGACAGTCACTGGCAAGGTCCAGAAGTTCAAGCTCCAGGAAACAGTCAGCGCTCAACTGAAATAAGACGTTATCTACTTCAATACCAACTGCCTTAGCCCCTTACATGCCGCGGATGGCAAATCTTGCCCAATAATCTGAGTGTTAAGTGTTTCGTTTGGACTCGGAATGACTCCTTTTTTTCTACCTGAAACCAAATCATTCTCCTCCATTGCAAAATTTATTCCCGGGCAATGTACTTCATAACCGATGTCATTCCGAAACAACTCACTAAAAGTGCACATTCAACTTTTGAAGGTTCATTCTTGAGTATTGCTCAAAAAGTTTGTGGCATGGGGGTGTGGGGAGGGGGGGGGTAGTTTTCCTTTCCCTGGAACTACCCAAACATTTCTCTGTTACAGCAGCAAAATTAGGGGGTTTCCACGATATTACCTTGTAGATGGTCTTTTCTACCAACTGAATTGAGATGTTTTTAACTTCAACACAAATGCCTTCAGTTTCCCTTTACTCTCCAAAATGCCTAATACTGCCAAAAACATTCCGTTACAAATTAGGTCTTACATGATATTGAATTAGAACCTATCAGTTAGGCCTGTTAGTTTTAAAACTGGATTCATTTTGTTAGTGATTTATTAAACCTGTTAACAGGTTTAAAGTGAAAGATAAAAAACTTTCTCAAACTTTGTTCATTTAGAACCCCCAAAACTTTTTACTTTAAATATCTCGACATAGATTTTCTCAGTTATGGGATCTATTCTATGTTTAAATGGTCTTTTTTACACAGTACTTCTGCCAAACTGTTCCTGAGAAATAGGATGAATTTACAGTAAGCACCAAATTCTAGTACTTGGCATATGCTCAGGGTGCGAATTATTGGAGTTTTTTGTTAATATTTTCATGTAAATGAGACTTCATAGAGATTTCTAGAATCAAATACATGTTTTTAATACAGGACTATACTTATGCTGCAAATTATTGTTCTGAGGATAATCATGTTTATGTATTGTTTTGAAAATGAATGAATTCATGAGGAAGACTTTAGTAGTTTACATGTATATGCAAGTTGTGCTTATGTTATAGATTACATTTTTAATATTCTGTAAATAATTATCTCCTAGGTAAAAGATACTAGAAATCTATTTTCATGGATGATGTGGGGGTGTTGTGGTCAAGTGGATTAAGTCTCCGGACTGTAGATCACAAGTTATGGGGTTCGGATCCCAGCCTGGCACTAAGGACCTTTGCCACTCTCCATGAAGAAGAAAAATGAGAGAAACAGATTATTGAAATTTTGAGCAAAATCTGATAAGAAATAAGAAAGTTATGAATATTTGAAGTTGTAATCAATCAAACACAAATTGGCAAATCCGTAATGTATCTTGCAAGCTCCTCTCCCATTTGCTCAGTAAAGAAAATCTCATAAATTATTTTCTTAGTTTTTGATGAAGGAATTCTTTTAACCCTTTCAGGACAGGAATTATTTCAGGGCTAAATTGATCACATTTTGTTTGCAAATTGGCAACAATGATATTTTTCTTTTAGTACTACAAGATTATAATAAGGGGTAATGTCTTTGAAAACAATATACATGGTTAAAAGAATTGGCGAAAAGTTGAAAAAGGTGCAAATTTTGATAAAAAACAATGATTTTGAACCTCTCCATGTGTTGCCAATTTAAGGATTTTAAAGCTTATACGACTTTCTGAAATTCCTAGCATCAAATGCAATTTAATCATGCAACAAAAATGAACACAGTGTGTGCAGAAATTTTTGCTCTTTCTACTCATGAGTCTGGTATATTTTTTAGGGCTCTGAATTAAAAGTTATTGAGCCAAACCACAAAATGTGGTCAATTGTCTTGAAAGGGTACAGATTTGGTGTAAAAACATATGAGCAATGACTATATCTAAGGTGCATGTATGATAGAATATTTTCTTTAGAGAAGACGGAAGTTAATGATTTTTTGGGATAGGCTAAATTGGAGAGGAGCTCGCAAGATACGTCACAGAATTGCCAACTTGTGTTTGATTGATTACAACTTCAAAAATTCATAACTTTCTATTTCTTATCGGATTTTGCTCAAACCTTCATTGATCTATTTCTTTAATTTTTCTGCTTCTTTTAAAGCCAACTTTATATCAGGGTGGACTTCCCCTTTAATCACATTTTTCAAAGAGATAATGAGCAAAATTATCAAATGCAACTATTCATAAATTCCTGTTTTGCTTCATTTTTGTCTTCTGATACTATAAATTTTATTTCATATAGTTATGCTTTACCTATGCTGCTTTGTTTTGATACATTTTGTTTTTTGATAGTCCTAATACATCAGGATTTGATTAATGAAATGAATTACATATAACATGGAGAATTTCTTTACAAATGTTTACTTATTTGAGTATACTTATCAATGAATTTAGGATGCAATGTGTGGGAGAACTGGGATTATAGGATTTTAAAAAAATTCACTGAACATTTTCATGCTTTATTAAACAGAATACAATGATATGAACAACATTCATTAATGATTGCTCTTCTATTTTATTACCAACAATATATTCATATATATTTCAGAATTATTTCTTTGAAGTGATACATTCCACATCACAGTATTAAATTGTTTACTTGTTATATTCGTGCTTATGACAAAATATCGCCCCAAAATATCATTACAAAAGGATTGCTTCTGATACTACAGTCGCATGTAATGTTACATAGAATACTTTCAATTTATTTCTTGAAAACCCGCATATCTAGGAGGGGCCGTGACGGCGGCTCTACTTAGAGGTAGTTTCAGGTATTTTCAAGGCATCCTGAAACATTCAAAAACACCTTCAGCATGAGAAGAGTAAACTTCTGAGAAATATTAGGATTAATGTCTTATTTAGAAGTATTTTTGTAAAAAGAAATACCAGTACTGTGGCATCACTTGACTCTAGAGTCCATCTTGTATATCCACAACATATCACATCTGCATCTGTATATCTGTATCTGTATAAAGAGAATTAATCCTACACTGAACAGGGACTCAGGTTATTTATTGTCACATATCTTCGGTCCAGTGATCGCAAGACAGCAGACAGCAATTAGAAACAGTGTGACTGATTACTTGGCTTGAGGAAGTCCACAGGAGTGGACGAAAGCTTGCTAACAAAAAATTTAAGGTTGGTAGAAGCTTAAACTACAATTGTATCGGTATACCTTTACTTAAACGCACACTGTGAACAGTGAATGTGCGACATTGACAGGAGAATAGTAATATGTCAGTGTAAATTTCCCACATGGCAAAGCTTTACAAATTCATACATATTGATGGGACTATGGTCCACTGCCTACCATATTTCGTTGTAAAATCAAGTTTATCAATAAGCCAGTTCATAATTACAATCTGCGCAAGTGTAGATAAAGGTCATTTGTAACGAGTACAATTGACCTTTATACGCTTTCTCAGTGTGCGCGACATGACGTGCACACCAGTCTGATTTTAATTGTTCAACAAGTAGTGCATCCACTAAAGCAAGTACACATGCACATACAAATTTTGGTCATTTCATGGTCATTTGTACCATGTACTAATTACTATTTATGAACTGGCTTATCAGATTGCCTGTATGAGCAACATAATTCTCACCCTACTTTGTACGTGTGAGGCAATTTGCCACCGACACAAAGAATAGTCCTTTCAGCAAACACGAACACTCTCAGTCTGGCAAGACAAAATGAGCTCTAATTCTCTCCTGATTTCATTTTTATGAGAAATATTTCACTTGATTATTGCTTTTAATAATTTATTATCTGTACCATTTTCATACTATTTGCTCTAATTGATTGAGCAGTTTCATTTGCAAATGTCTCACACTTAAGTTTAGAACATTATCAAAATACTTGCATCAATAAATTACCCTGTGATCTGAATGAAATTTGAATTATAAAATCTGCAATATATGACAAATTTATGCAAAACTATAGAAAACAGTACTTAAAAGTTGATTTGAATGGCACATTATTTTGAATAATGTATATACAAGGTCAATATCACACAATAAAGTTTTGATAGAAAAATAGAAAAAGATTTAGAAAACACATCCATTCACACATCATCACTGAGGTATATAAACGTAGAATGTTAAATATATAAAGCACTTTACATCCTAGTCTACACACATACATTTGTACTTTAGCAAATCACAATGAAAGTGAATAAGTATTTTTATGCAGCATATATATAGTCATTCCCTTTATAAGACATATCTGAGTGCTTCTACATGTTTCATATAGTTCATATAGATACAAAATAAGTTTAAACTATGAATTATTCCAAATGTGATAATATAAAGTTCAAACCTTTAAAACACTGAGTTGCAATATATATTTCATATTATTCCTACACAACAGATTCTAACAAATATGGCTTTCCCTTACTAATTCATATTTACAAGTCATCTATATCAACAACATCCGAAACAGGTATCAGTAAATTGCACTCATTATACATGTACTTTTAATGCAACCACAAAGGCAACAATGAAAATGGCAGTACACATTATTCCTCTAATAACTTGTAGAGCTGATTGCTCTAATTAAACTAAGTAAACAATGTACTGTGGAAACTCACTATAATGAGGACCTCGGGACCATAGAAATTACCTTGTTATATCAAGAATCTCCTTATATCAGGGTAAAAAAACAAAAGAACATAAAGACCTGGGACCAGTAAAATTACCTTGTTATATCAGGAATTTCATAATATTAGATCTCTTTATATCAAGCTTCCACTGTAGTACCATTATGTACCACCTTAGCTGTTGTATCATAAGGCAATTATAGCAACAATTGTAATTCAATGGCAGTACCTCAGTGAAAGGTGCTAGCACCTATTATACTTTAGAGAGAGCTGTCAGTACCACCCCAGATATGGCTACTACTAGGGCAAGGATGAGTAGAATGTAGTTCTTGAGTCCACGGATCTCTTTGAAATAGAACACGCTCCACAGTGCTGCAAGGATAGAAGGACCCTGGTATGGAGAAAATATAGGAAATCGATGACAAAATGGTTGTGAAAAAAAAATCACTCTATCAATTTCAATGCCAATTTCTAACACTAACCAAGATTTTAACTTCAACCTTGGACCTTACACTATACCTAACCCTAAAACTATCATAAAACCCAGTCACAACCCTAATCCTATATCAATAAATTTTGAACAAAAATAAAGCCAAATGTCTCAAAAGCCCGAGGAAAATGATCATCCAAAGCAGCAAGTGAAAACCTCACAAAATACATAGTTATCTGCTTTGAATAATTAAGCAACCGGTACTGGAGAATGAACACAAAATGTAGATTTTGGCAACTAAAGCAACTGCCTTGGCTACCTAGTTAGTAAATTAACCCACTGCCTACAGGAACAGGGTGGTCCCTGCAGTAACCCTATGGGAATTCGAGAATTCAGTAGTCAACGGGTTAAAGTGGACCAATCACCTGAAAAAATAATTTGTGTACAACTAGAAAGTATAAAATCAACCTCAAAGAACTTTGTCTGGTATTCTATAGGTCAACAGTTAATGAGTACGAAGGAAATTGAGGATAACATGAAAATGCTCGCACGGAACCGAACTCCGAGTTTGGTTCCGCGCGAGCCTTTATCTTGGCGAGTGCGTGAGGGTGTGTCGAGTAGTCTACTCACGCTAATATAGAGGGTGTAATTAAAATTGCAATATCTCTTTATAGAATTGATATCTGAAGCCCATATTTTGAATATAATATAACGACATGAAACCTGTAACATACAGAGCAAAATTATTTTTGGTGATTGGTACCCTTTAAATAAAGATGTTAAGCAAGAGCTGCTGATGCCCCACTTACCGTAGTGACAATGGGAAATGCTACAGACTCGGTAAGGTTTGTGTTGGCTACAAACCATCCTGCCTGGGCAGCCGCCCACATGGCACCACACACTAGACTAGGCAGGACAAGCCTCTCTGAGTACTGGGGTTTGTTCTGCATGTAGGCAGAGTAGATCAGGAAGTAGGCTGTACTTGTAGAATAGATCCCACAGTAGTGGGCAAATACATAGTCCAAACCTGGGAATGATTGAAAGATGGTGAAATCCCATTAGAATAAAATACATGGACCTTATGCCCCAATTCGGTTGAAGCAAATTTTGTTATACAGGGTAATTATTGTATCAAATACACAATGGAACACTTTCTTCACTACAGCACTGACTGTGAACACTGAATTCTGAGAAATATATTCTTAGTGAAAGTGCTATAAGCTCTCAGCAAAGTCAGGAACTATTGTTTTACAAAGAGCCATTATCATCATCATCATCATCATCATCATCATCTTCCTCATCTTTTTTTCATTCTGGGTGGAATTTAATTGGAAGCAACTTTGTAATACCATTTGCCTGCTATATTGTAAGATGATATTGTGTATGTATGTATTTATTCACTGAACTTCATTGACATATATCCATCAATATTTTGTTCAAATATAACAGCAATAATCAGAACAATAATAATGATAATAATAATATTAAGAGTAACACAGTTATGACAAAACAACAATATAGTGTGAGTATAGCATTCGAAACAAAAACAAAATATAATCAACTAGACATGCTCTTTCATGAAATATAAATTATCAGATTATTTACAAGTAGTGTAAGGTGATGAGAAAAAGAGCCATTAAAAGAATTATATACATAATATACACTATATATAGATATGCCTAATAATAAACAATTTAAAGGTTGCCACGTTGATCAATAGTATATCGCAAAAAATTGGCAAAATCTTTTATGAGAGCGTCTTCTTTGAGTAATATTATGAATATGAATCTCTCCAAACTGTTTATGTTTTCAAAGTTATCATTGAGTGCTTTAGGATTATTAAACTAGCACATCAATGATGTGGCGCTCATCCGGCATGCAGCAAAGAAATTGATGCAATTTGTACTTTGAACACAGTAGACATTGTAATGAATCGATGAAATGTACATGTATTGGTTACATGCATGTACAGATGATGAAGTGCCTATTGCAGATCTGGCTAAATGTGGTTTTGGAAGGAGACAGTGACATGTAGATATGAATGAAAGTCTGGAAATTGACAACTCAAGTTGCACGACTTCAGTTAAAAGATTTTGGGGAATGTAAATTTTAATAGTTTTACTGTGTGACAGAGAAATTTGAAATAAAGCATAAAGTTAGTCAAGGTGAGGTATCTCTACCAACTGTGAAATCTTTATTGAGAGAGATTTGAAGGTTAAGATTTGTAATAAAAGAGAAAAGCACTGAATGACATAAGTTATGCATTGGTGTAAAAAAAGAATTTTAAGGTTGGGACATTTAAGGGTGGCTTCAGTGCATTGTCCCTCACTGTTTCAAGTCTTTATTAGCTCATAACCCGCTATTGTTGACCACTGTCACTTCTGGGTTCTCGGTTCTGTCGATGATGTCGATAGAAATCATGTAGAAAGGTATAGCCTTTGAAATAATCCAGCAGCCATGGGTTTCATAATGGACAGGGCAAAGAGTTAAAATAAATTTTGTATAAATTACCATAAATAATTTTCTAGATAAAATTTCAAAATTCCGAGTAGAAGTTCAATGAACCTCATGAAAGCCTTCCTCAATAAATGAGGAAGAAGAAGCAAGTTTTGTGATTTTTTAATAAATTTCGCATAAATTAGCATAAATAATTTTCTAGACAAAATTTCAAAATTCCATGAAGAAGTTCAATGAACTTCATGAAAGTCTTTTAGATGGAAGAAAAAAAATCAAAATCAGTCAATAAATGAGGAAGAAGAAGCAATTTTTGTGATGTTTTAATAAATTTTGCATAAATTTGCATAAATAATTAGCATAAATTATTTTCTAGACAAAATTTTAAAATTCCGAGTAGAAGTTTAATAAACCTCATGAAAGTCTTTCAAATGGAACAAAAAAAAAAAATCGAAATCGGTCAATAAATGAGGAAGAAGAAGCCATTTTTGTGATCTTTTTAATAAATTTCACATAAATTAGCATAAATAATTTTCTAGACAAAATTTCAAATTTCCGAGTAGAAGTTCAATGAACCTCATGAAAGTCTTTCAGATGGAAAAAAAAAATCGAAATCGGTCAATAAATGAGGAAGAAGAAGCAATTTTTGTGATTTTTGAATAAATATCGCATAAATTAGCATAATTAATTTTGTAGACAAAATTTCAAAATTCTGTGTAGAAGTTCAATGAACCTCATGAAAGTCTTTCAGATGGAACAAAAAAAAATCGAAATCGGTCAATAAATGAGGAAGGAGAAGCAATTTTTGTGATTTTTGAGAAATGCGCATAAATTAGCATATTTAATGAGTTTCAAAATTCTGTGTAGAAGTTTCGAATCCCCCACCTAGTGCTATCATATAAAGCAAACGGAATTAAAATCGGGTAAGAAATGGCGAAGAAGAAGCATTTTGAAATTGTGGACGGACGACGGACGACGGACGCCTCGCCACGGCATAAGCTCATCTGGCCCATTCGGGCCGGATGAGCTAAAAACAGTTCTCCTTATTCTAAATTTATCACTTTGCATGACATTATGGAATTTGTCTCCTACTGTTTGCATACTACATTCTTCACAAAAACGTATATTCGCCTGTTTTTGTGACTTGTGAGGGCGAAGATATTTTCCTTTTTCAATTGGGAGGTTATGTGAACTTTGCAGATGTTTTGTCTTATGTTTTTATCAGTAAGAATTTGTAGATATTTTTCTTCTTTGATGGGAAGTTTTGAATAATTGATATGTCCACAATTTGTTACCCTCTCCATTGTTTTTATCATGGAAAAGGTCAAGAATTATTTGGTTATTAAAGATATCTTGTAGCTCACCCTCACAGTGGGAGGCAAAGTCGTTTTGTGTCATTTGTACATCGTCTGGTTCACACATTTCTATATCATTACAGATGTCTACAGTATCTAAAATCTTTTTTATGTTTCTTAACCAGCAATGCTCCTTGATTTCAAAGAGTCGTTTGTTTTCAATATAACTATCATACAATATAGTATCTTGATCAATATTAAGCATTCTTATCCAGTACTTAAAGAGTGTTAATTAAAACCTCAATGATAAGAGGATATCTTCCAAGTTCAGTCATAACGCCGATATGACTACTTTTACGATTTATACCAAGCATATTTTTACACCATTGAAGATGGATTATTTCGAAATTCTGTTTAAAATATAGTTTTGTTTTGTTTGCTTGTTCTGAGAAGAGCTTGCTGCAGACCATTGTACTACCCCATATTTCCGATCTGTATAATAGGTTTGATCATACTATCAAAGCAGCATGTGGCAATTTTAATGTGATATATCAACATAATGTACATACATCATTAGTCTCTAATTTCCTTTCACTGCGAGTATGTATCTATTTCAAAAGTCTTGCCAATGTTTTTTGTGTATTTCCTTACAAATAATAAACACAAAGCCAAGCATTCAAAACATCCATTCTAGTATACATTAGGGCTCACAAACAGGGATTGTAACTTTATAATTACATCTCTTAAGACAAAAGAAATGCCACAACTTTATGAATACAACTACATTTTAATTCTTATGTCTATATTGACCAAGGTACATGTACTACCAAACAGAAAAAGGGATATGTAACAACAAAAATGTTTTTACCGTCTTGACTAGCTCCTTTCACATTGTCCTGAATCCACAAACATGGTATAAAGTTGAAGCCATACAGAAATCCAGATATAATGGCCAGCACACAACCCCTGCAAGACAAAGGATTATGAGATGATAACACAGGGGAGATTACATTATTCTACATGTCAATATACATTTCGATCTAATTCTATATTTAAACTAAAAAGAAGGTTGAGTTCTGGGAAAGGTGAAATATAATGTGTGAGCTTCCTCATTCCTTTTATATCAGTATGGAAGAACATCATAGTAGAAATGTCCTCTGAACAGGATTGCTGTTCAGAGAACGGCCCTCATATTCGAAATATGACAAGTAATATCCGAACATTCATGCATTTGTGTGCAGTCCCGTTTCTGTGTGCAGTGCATGTACTTTTCAGCGAGATTGGGTCAATTTCTTATCATTTTGACGATTCCAAAACCTCACAGTATACACCAATTCTTATACAGACATGATCAACCCTTCCCAATAGCTTTGAGACGGCTAGTTTCTTTCACAATATAAATCGCATAACTAGACCTCAACTTTATTTTTAATCGACAGCATTTTTGCTTTTAGAATATCATCTGTTATGATATATTATGATGAAATGCATACATGTACATGTAGATGCAGTATAAGACTGAATAATTTGGAACGGTTGTTTATTCATATGAAATAGGTTAACTCATTGAATACTACACCATGCATACACCTCAGGATGACTCCAAAGACTTAATATACCTACACTATTCTCTTCTGCATAGTAGATAGCTGGTCTACCCATGATGCATCTGAGGAGGGTTGCTGATCATCTGCTTCATGGCTTCCTTCTTCATGCGACACATTGATCTGGAATTAAAATCAAACAAAATTTACAATTAGCAAATAATCTTATCATAAAAATCTGCATGTATATCACACTGCATGTACTTTAATTTTGCCTCCATGTTTAAAGTATATTCATGAATAGCAGAAATGGATAAATATGTCATTCTTTATGGGTAGCTTTTCATGGTAAAATATTCATATAAATTTCAAAAGAGGCCTTACCTTAAACATACTGTTTTACAAAGGGACATTATATCTATCGATGTCGTCGAATTCAAAATGATTTTCTTTGTCAACATGGCAGGTCAAATTAATGAGCACTGTCGCCAGTTGTCAAGACATGAGCAGTAAATGTCATGTACAAGAACAAGTTACTGCCGTTGCAGGGAGCCTATCGCTGCAATAATCAGCAATGAAATAGAGCATAACAGTAATCTAGAAACCCTAAAACAGTTAAAAGAAGTATTACAACACATAAATAATTTGATGTGGAATTCAGACAAATGTCAACTTTATTGCAATTGATATCTAATGTGAAATTCACAGTTGAATATTATCATAATTATGTCACAAATATCAGAATCTTTGTCGACATGTGGTCTTCCCTCTAAAATGGCATTTTGTCAGCAAGAATGTCAACAAAAGTCTTTTGACGACAGCACTTATCATATCACAAGCTATTGAATATCAGTAATCTGAATAAAGGTTGCATTCAATAGTTGTTGCTACATCAGGAAATTCTAAAGAGAGTCACTCTTACACATTTTAGATTATGGTATATATCTGATAACTGTATCAAGCTGATAGCCCTCCTAGAGATTGGATTAGACAAAATATCAAGTCAATTATATTTCTACATCAATTTATCTTTACAATTTCATAATAAAATTCCATAATACTTGGTAATATATGGGACTTCCCTTGGACTTACCCAAATAAATAAATTTTGATAAAAAACTGTTCAATAACTAGTATCTTAAAGGGATACTTTGGTGGGCCTGCATGGGCGATTTCCGACAAGAGGGGAAAATATACTCGGAGCTTTGTGTCACTTTTGATAGGACTTCCATCACACGTGCTAAAACATGTGATTCATATTGGATCACCTCTGAGATAGTTCGGTGAAGACTGGCTTGTGTTTTAAATTTCGCGCGATGGGAAAGTAATCAAACATATGGAAAAGTAATTACAGAGCCAGCTCTCTGGTAGAGCCTGGGGGTAGTTACGTAATCGTGGCAACAACGCATCGCGGCAGGGCAGTGCAGAAGCGATGGCTAGACTAATCAACCAGAAGTAAACCGTGTTTTGTATTTGGAAATATTTCAACATTACACTAAAATTGTTTAGGTGAACGAGGTTATGACCAGTTACAAGACTAAGGGCCTGGGATTGGTTAAACCCGAAGTATTCGCCTAGCTCCAGTTCGGTCAACTTCGTGCCGTCCGATCATTTATGGCATTAGTCCGACGGCCTCGCACAACGGGCGTGCTATGTGCACAAGTAAACGAGCCTTTTGCAAATTCTGCACGATTTCATTTCCCCTTGAGTTCTCATTAGACTGGCCCTTTAAAGTAGATATTCCATTGCTTAGCCCCAAATTACTTTGTGCTAGTTTTATCTAGAGTCTGTTTACATTTTCCTGTATTTTTATGTCTATTCATGGTACTTTTAAATTTTGATTCAGCTACATTAAGCCTACAGAATTTTGAGACTTTGTAATAAATGTGCAAATCAAATGTTTCCCACTTACTGCATGCTGATCATCTTTTAGTAAAGGATTGTTGTCATTAGATGAGTTGGTGGAGGCTGTTGATCTCAGTTTCTTTTGTTTTAGACCAACTTCATCTGGTTTGACCCCAATAAATATTACCAATCTGAAATGAACCAGAGGGACATGTGATCAGCCAAAGAGCTTTGATCCCAAGATCAATTCTCTGCCTCTTTTAAGGAAACATTTATGTCTTAAACAGATCCCTGACAAATAAAATCAGTACTGCATAAACTCAAGGTAAAAGGTCTGAATATACATAAAACCAGAATTCACTCTCCCTACTTATTCTGGATAATTGATGAAATAAAGATTGACCCATACATTTTTTAAACATAAATACAATTACATTCGTATAAATGTTTCAGCCCTTTTTTACCCTTTGCTATTAAAAAAAAATCCATTAAAAATGAATTCTTATACATATTTGTAATAGATGATTAAAAGGGAAATGCTTCACAATATTTCAGGGAATGGTTATACATATATTATGGATTTTTTTTTTTCAACAACATCTTTCTTGTACCTAAAGATTTGTTACTTGTTCATTTGTTGATTTAGAAATAGTTCAACAACATAATATTTCAAACTTTAAATCAATATCAAACATTATTTTACCTCAATAATGACAGAGCAAAACCAATGTAATTCAGAGTTGGATTTGTTAATACATCTTTCTTTAAGCCAAACCATCCAAATCTAAATGAAAGACAAAATAAAATATAACAAGTGTGAAAAGGGCTTGCTAGAGCAAACAAAATATAAATATAGTATGACACTTTGAATGATATTAGGACAAACAATAAGATCTTAAAATGGTAATAGATTTTGATAATGTTGCACATATATTTACACAGATAATGTGAATTATTTTCAACATTTTCTATTTACATTTAAATTATTGAAGTATCTGATTTTAACATCTGTAGATGATTAAGACAGGGCTTGGGTCCATCACAGGTACATCATCCTCGAAAAATGAAAAATAAGCTGCAAATTCTTAGATTTATTAAAGAGACACAGTTTAGCAAGATCATACAGATTTCACCCTCTTTTCCTATAAAATAACCCGAAGTATCCAAACCTATACAATATCTCTAAAGGCTACAGCCCACAAGGCCGACAGCCCACTAGACCAATGGCCCACAAGAACGACAGGCCACTAGACCAACAGCCCACAAGACCGACAATGTCAGTCTAGTGAATCCTCAGAGAAAGTGACAGAAGGCCCGCAAGACCGCCCTGCCAGTCTCATGGGCCGTCAGTTTACTGGGTGTCGGTCTACTAGAATGTCCCAATTTCTAAACCAATATTGGAGAAAATTGTGATTGAAATCATCAAAATTTAACAAGATTTATCAGCCATTATCCAACTTGACAATAAGAATTTTTAAAAATATATACTTACTGTCCACTGGCCCATCCTGCTACCATATTGACTGATGCCCAAATCAATAAGCCTGGTCCAAGACCAAGGGTCTTCAAAATTGGCACCACCATTATATTTCCTGAGCAGTAGATTAACATATGAAGACAATAAGAAGTTAGATGTATGAGGTCAGTATCACTTGACATACAAGGATAGTCGGAACACTGCATACTGCACCAGATGAAAGTACGAAAAAGTAGGGCATTTGAAATAAAAAGCGGAAAATAAGGAGCAAAGGCAGAAAAATTAGTAAAATCAGGATTTTAAATGATTATAAGAGCCTGAAAATGATTGGTTTAATAGTGTCATGCTGCTCCCCCCCAAAAAAAAAAAAATTGTTGTTCTGGAAAGTCATTAAGAAATCAATTGATGCAAAAAAAACAAGTATTATAATTAAGATCTTCATTGAATTTATCAAAATACAGACATGGCTTTGAAATGTCATACAAAACTGTCTACAGATTTAAATGTAAGTCCATTTTAGTAATATAAATTGTATTCAAAGAGAATGAAGTAACCCTATTTACCTGAAATGGGCTCTAAATAATGGATATTCTGGAGGCATTTTCAATATGTTGCAGACAAAAATGAAAAGTGTCCTTTTTTCATCTATTCAAGTATCCTCCTTGTCAGACAGGTAATATTTACGTAGCTTTTGTCCTCATGTCGGTCCTGTCCTTGTAATTTCATGTACACTCATATTTTGTTAACTTTTCTTCATTTTTGAAAATCCGACCGATAGTAGAGATCCACTAATGATATAGATTCTCACATTGGCAATGCAGTCATGACATGTAATGTCACACATGGAGAATTTTCTTATTTGTTTTGTAAATAAATTACTTGTTTCCCTTTCTCAACTCTTTTGGTGAAACAGACAACTTTTTTTTCATGGAATGACATGAAAAAATGTATGACATCATACATGGTTACTGCACTGCCAATTTATGAGAGATTCCCCATAGCATTAGTTGTCTCAGCTTTCAAATATCCATAACTTTCTTGTTCTTTGTCCAATTTTCTAAAACTTTCAGTATTCTGCCTCTCTGATTTTTCTGCTTCTGCCCAATCCAAGTTTCTGTGAAGGGTTAATTCCCCTTTTAAATTCAAAGACAATTGTTTACAATGTATTTCCTGAAAGCTCACTGGACAAAAGCTTTATATCATGTCATATCAGTTGTTGCATGTTGAAAAAGAAAGCGACACTGAACCCTTGGGTTAAAGTGAACCAATCACCTGAAAAAATAATTTGTGTACAGCTAGAAAGTATAAAATCAACCTCAAAGAACTTTGTCTGGTATTCTATAGGTCAACGGTTAATGAGTATGAAGGAAATAAAGGATAACATGAAAATGCTCGGGCGGAACCGAACTCCCGAGTTCGGTTCCGCGTGAGCCTTTATCTTGGCGAGCGCGTACGGGTGCGTCGAGTAGTCTACTCACGAGTTGCTTTTACGCTTATAGAGAGTGTAATTAAAATTGCAATATCTCTTTATAGAATTAATATTTGAAGCCCATATTTTGAATATAGTATAACGACATGAAACATCTAACATACAGAGCAAAATTATTTTTGGTGATCGGTACCCTTTAAGAGAAAAACAACAAAACTTTGAACTGAACTAATACGAACCGTTAGCCCATAGGAATCCACCCAGCATGGCCAGCGGATAGAAGGTAGGACTGTTGCGGAATAGATTGATTATGAGACCAACAAACCAAATACCTGAACACATTATCCACTGGAAGAACATACCTGCATGCAAAATAAATTATCTTTTTGTTTATAACAATATCACTACAGAAACTTCACATTCACAATGCAAATAACAGACTCTACATGTAGCCTATATATGCAATGTTACAAAATTGTCCACCTCATTATGAACACTGGTTGTGCGAGCCTGGTCGACTCAGGAAGAAACATGCAAACATACTGTTGGAAAGGACTGAATTGATTTCTTTGATGAGGCTTATTAAAATAAATATCAATTTTGAAATTCGTCAAGAATACAATTTGTCAACACTAATTTGGAGGGAAAAAAATTGTCAATTGCATGTTCAAACCGAAAATCAAGAAAACAAGAAAATAGAATCTACAATAGATCAACAAGAAACAGAAATAGCTATGATACATGTACAATATTTTGCAATTTCTGGCAGTGTCAAGACAATTAATACACAACTACATGTAACTTCAGATGGGTGATTCCATGCAATGTACGACATGTCCCTTTTCCACACATTTCATCCAAACATGAAGAATCTCTTAATAATAATATTATAATAATTTTGTACTTATATAGCACACAAATCTGCCTGAAAGAGGCACCCTAGGTGCACAATAAATGAAAAGCATAACAAATTATGTTACAAATCAATGAAAACTTCGATTAAGAATGGACAAACTTCATGAAAACAGACATACCATTATCAAAGAAACAGTGCAATATAAACCATAACATATTTCAATATTTTAATATGACCATTAATTGAATTGTGGCACTTTTGCTATCACCACCTGGCTATATAATATAGATCTAGTCACGGTCATGCATGTAAAGGGATTTTTCTTTTTTTGTGGATGAAATATCTGGATAGATGTCATATAACTCATAATCGTACGGGACACTCTGCACAGTCACAGAATCGCCCAGATCTATAGACCCAATAATAATTCAAATTTTAATAGGCCTATAGAAAATTAGAGGCATCATTACCTGCATTCAGAACTCAATCTTAAGTAACCTTAATTAAATAACCTTAAAGAAAATTAAAATGGTAAATTTAATTAAACATGGAAATAGGCCAGTCGCCACTTGTAATTTTTTTTCACCGTTTTCCAAATCCATCCTTCTCAATGACTAGTAAGGGCAAGGCCAACTCCATAACTCCCTGCAACAGCGAGCGCAGCACGATAGGCTAATTATACTACAGATCTAACAAGTTAGTCGGAGTCAGAATGAGACTCGAAATACATACCATCTCCTGTCTCTACATGTTTCACGGGAACGAAGTTGCTTCCAAATCCCAAAATCGCTACTGCAGCCCCAATAAATCCAGCTGCATTACTGCTAACACCTCCCATCGTTACAAATGCTTGAGTGAAATAGTTTGAGAAATCCTAGAAGAAAAAGTAGAATCTTTATCGTGATACGTCTCTTCGGACAGAGGGTGGTCATTGGTCAAAAGTTTGTGCTCTAGCCTTCCACCGTCAGCTAGCTCGCGCGCTCCTCCTGATCTGAAGAAATGCTCTTTTCTGATCATCACGTGATTAATTCAATCTAAATTTTGTGACTATTTTTCTCTCTGGAAATAACAGTACGGTATACGGTGTCTATGATTATCCCCATTTATGGCAAAACAGGAAAATTAGGCGACTGCATAATCTCGTAAATTTGAGTTAATGACTTTTGACCGAATATAAAATTTACCATAAATTACTACCTTACCATAATTCATCAACGACAGAGATTTCTATGTAGGCCTATCTTCGCCACTGATCTCTTCAACTTTATATTACACAGCAAATAAATATTATACAAAAATCAACTTAAAGATACCGTAGTATATTGAAAGACGATACCGCACCGCTTGCTTCACATATTACAGGCAATTTTTGTTTACGCAATAAGAATTAAAGACGTCTCCGCTTCCTTTAACTCTGAAGATAGATTTGTGAAAATGGCAACAATAAAGCCATTGCATCTTTCCTCGGCATTACATCAAGTTTCGTCGGTGAGTTTGTTAAATGCGTGCTTGAATCGACAATGGAATGAGTATGATTATGAATGCTAGTCCCATATAGACCTATGACCTGTTACACTTTAGCACACTCATGGGCCCTTGCCTATGTGGGACTGTGTCCAACATTCACTGTTGCAGCAGTCAAAAACAGACAACAAATTTGCTCTAAGAAAGATTTAATTTTCTTAAATTTGCTAGATTACCTGATTCATGGACTCTTCCACTCTTACTGTGCCACAAATTAGGGGATTCAGAATTGAAAGTGAAATTTTAATAATTATTTTCCTCTCCTGTAATGCTGTATGAATCACACCACGTATAGTGTATAGTGGTCATACTGACCATTCTGACCACTACGCGGGACGAATGCAAAAATACTAGTCATTTTCTATCGCATGTACTTAAGGTATGGGGGGAAAAGTAAGATAAATGTTTAAAATACTTCCTTTCAAATTCAGCGCTTTAAAATCTCTTTCCTACCTTAAATGGCCGTTAGGAAGAACTTCTGATATTTCCAGCAAAATCCAAAGTCAAAATCATGTCCAAAACCTAAGAAATCCCCGCTCGATCGCATGCATGGTGCGATAGACTAAATCGGCCAATAAAATTTTGTCCACAACGAAACTCGTATCGCGTGCACATCGATCTCTACGATCGCACACAAAAATCGACTTACGTGTGCGCGATAGGAACCGAACTTTTAACGACCGAATTTTTTAGCGGGAGATGTCAGCGCTCGCGGCGATCAGGAAATGTACATCATGACTTGCGATACCCCGTTTCGCCAGAAGTGACAGTAAATTACGGATTTCATTTTCGAAATTATCTTTTCCAACATCGGTGAGTTGAATTTATTGTATTTCATGAATATGTTGGTGCCGTTTCTTGTAAATTAAATGCCGATTATGAGTGAATGTTGGTGACTTTTGTGCAGTGGTGTTTTGAAAGTGTCGAGGTGGATGACTGCCTAGAATCTACACACGAAGTATAGTAAAGTCGCTATGAGTGGTATGAATGATCTAGCCTGGAAAAGGGCCTGCTGATACACACAATAGCTATTGAAGCCTATTCACCCATAAAAGAGCTAGTCTGAGTACAAGAGACATAGGAAACTTGTTTCCGAGAAACCTTCGTACAAAACACGAGCAGGTTTGTCAGGACGGTGCCAATTTAGAACCGACAGGACTCGGTAACCTGGCATGATACTATTTTATCTTTAAAGAAAAAAAAAATATATATATATAAATATATATAATATAATAACTTTAAAAAAAAATACAAAAAAAGAAGAGAGAAATCAATTATATTATTCAAATGATTAAATTTTGTTTTTAAAAAAATATATATATATATATAGTTGGTGATAATAGTCAAAATTGACAGATTACCATAAAACACTAATCAACAACAACAACAAGGTTATCTTCAGATAAGCTTGTACATGTATAAGTGACTTTAGCATGGTTAGTGTTACTAGTCATGCTAGTCACTGTTACCGGCGTATGGGCGGTAACTCGATCCAGGGAGCTCCACCGCCACCGCGTACCGCTGTCCACCGCCTAACCGTACTGCGGTGGCGGTGGAGCTCCCTTGAGTAATTAGTCCCATGTAAGAGTTTAAGTCAGATTATTTAGTCTTTCTTTCATCAACCCTGTCTCGGACTGTCCTAAGTCTGACCCTGACTCAGGCCGGGACAGGCTAGGTTAACTTTCTCCTCACGGGTTGCGTGCTGACCCCTGGCACTGGCACTGGCACTGGTGGCCCAGCGAAGAAGGATAAAGATATAGAGCAACATAAGGAAATATGGAAGAGGAGATGATAAATTGAATAAAATAACGTAATGAACGGAAAGATTGAAAGAAAAATTAAAGGATAAAAAACAGAAAAGATTAAGGAAATATAACAAAATGAGAGAAGGATAAAGATTAACATAAGGAAAGATGAAAAAAAGATGATAAAAGGAAACAATAATATAACACAAGTTAAAAGCAAAGATGGAAAGCAGAAGATGATGGATAAAAAGAAAATGAAATAACAGGATATGTAGAAAGGAAAGGATATTGATAAACATGAACTCGAGGAAAGGTGGAAAAAAGAAAATATTATTTGAATGGAAAGATGGAAAGCAAAAATATGATAGAAGGATAAAAAGAAAAAATAACAATGTCAATGAAAGATAGATAAAAATATAGAAGAATGAATATAAAGAGTAACATAAGGAAAGACGGGAGAGAAGATGATAAAAGGAATCAAAGAATAACATAACGAAAGTAAGGATGGAAAAATAATTGATAGAAGGATAAAAACAAGGAATAATAAAGAAAGAGAGAAATGATAGAAGGGTAAAGATAATAATTAGTTCATAAAATGCTCCCATCAAGTCACCTTTTTTCTCTTTTTAAGTTTTGCTGTTAAAAAAAAGATTCCATACATAAAGTTCCAAGATCTGACTGTTTAGCAAAAGCCATCAATGCAGTACAAGACCTTTTGATGTGTGTGTGCCACAGATCTATTGCCTGTATTAATTCACTTTTCTTAAAAACTTAACTTTTTTTTGTTTCTGAAGTCTTAAAGTTGAAGACTTGAATTTCCCAATGAATGAGAGTTTATGCTACAAAATATTCCTCAATCCATGCCATTCTAAATTTGGATTATGCTGTCAAATTTGCTACATGGGGACATGTCATGTACATGTAAATAGTTATAAACAGAATAGAATAAAAAGAACAAATTCTAACGTTAGATCTGATAAGACTAAAAGCAAATGTGAAACTGAAAACCAAAAAGAGCCTCAGTGTGTGAGTTGTGCAAGATACAGAGGTGTGTATGTACAAAGTAGTGAGAAAAAGATATGATGAAGAGAAAAGATTGAGAGAGAAAGATATAGAAAACTTGAGCATGAATTGTAGTGAAAAGCTTCAGGCATAAACTTTTTTTTTTCTTCATTTTCTAATAGAGAACATGCTAGGGAGGCAAATCCCTTAGCATTCAAGGGTTATCATTTATCAAGGAAAAATAAACAGTAGCACACAGGAAAACATTAACAGCTTTGTACAATCGTACGTTCAATTTTATACAGGAATTGAAATTAGTATGTAATTGCCATCTAAAACAAATCAGAAATGCATACTTTAAACTCTCTGGCCCGAATTCTCAAAGGAGGTTTGGTTTAAGCCATGGTTTAAACCCCCTCCTGGGTTTTTTAAGCTACGTGCGCACGGAATCAGATCCAATCATATATTTTCTTTGAGCGCGAGCATGGGCAATGTGCGCTTATTTACGCTTGTTTTAGTACGCTTATGAAGGTTTAAACCTCCTTTGTGAATTCGGGCCTCTATGTTTTCATTTAATTCATTCCTACTTTCCACACAGAGGGTAGCCAGTGTATCGAGCTTCAAAAGCAGATATTTATGCAGAACATATGCAACCCTCACTCAAGAACAGAAGGAGAAGATAGCCAAGGGACCTAGCCTGGCAGATTTCATAGAGGGAGACTTTGAAGTGGAGCCTGAAAGTCATGGATATGATGGAACTCTCAAAAAAGAAAAGGGAATTAAGAGGTAAACGAGTGTTAGTTCCCGCATAACTTTTATGAATGTTCATTTCAAAGAATATATGTAGTGTAAATAGAAGTAATATGATTACCTGTATATATATTTTAATGACTTCATTTTCATTTTCATCTTTAGAAAAAAAAGCATGATCAAAGGGAAACCAAGCAAATAAACGAACATTGATCGTGCATCAGGGAATAGAAATGTTTAATTCAAGAAATTGATCGACCAATGTATGTAGGACTACACTTTGTAAATGTATTTGTATATTGGAAAGCAAACTTTTAAGATGGACAAGTATAAGCTTACTCTTTCTGTCTTCCAATATAAATTGTCCTTGGCAGGCACTAAAGATCATTCTCTTACAAAAAAAAAAGAAGATAGTTCTGTGAAATAACTCTAGGAAGCTCCAGAAGATCTCTGGAAGACTAAAAAGAACTCTGGTGGTAAAAGGCAAAGAATCTTTTTTTATTAAAAACTAGTAAGAGGAGTTCTCCCCTCTTAGCAGCATAACCCCCACCCCCCCCCCCCCCCCCCCCAAAAAAAAGGGAAAAAGGGGGGGGGGGAATAGCTCCAGCAAACAAAAAGTATTTTTACACTTAAGTTTCCTCTGACTCTCTCAGTATTGTAACAGATAAGCATTATGAGATGTTCTTGTCATTTTGTTTCAATTCCATTTCATCTTCTAGGTTACGCCTCCCACCATGGTTGAAGACAGAGATACCCATTGGGAAGAGTTACAGTGGTATCAAACAAAACCTGAGAAACCTCAACTTACATACGGTAAGAATCAAATAGCTCATTGTAAGTGTAGATCCCCATGTACATTGTGAGTCAATAAAAAGGAAACCCATATTCAAGCCGACATATCTTAAAAACCAAGTGAAATCACAGAAAGGTATATAATGGTTTGATAGTTGATAATATCTTCTTCAATTTGATAGGCTGCTCACCAAAATGCGATCATGGACAACTGAGCTATTGCCATTTCTAAAAGCATGTAAAAATCGTCTTTGCCCAAGTTTGGACTGAATGATGTTCAGGAGGTACTTTCATTATAAGTGAGTGCATTCAACTGGAATGCAGACCATTCAACCAACCTTGGGTTAACCATCACTTTCTTTCAAATCTTGGACTGAGTCAAATTTGACATGAATCAGGAAAATGTTATTGTACAGCTGTCCATGGTCGGATTCTATTGAACAAGGTGACAAATAAAAGAAAAATGATAGGCTACAATAGGAGTACCTTTGATTAAATCTATATGTACTGATCGCAACAATATTTAGGGTTGAATCTTGGTTTCCTTTTTATTGACTCACACTGTATAGTGGCTGTACTTGGGCAAGTTCAGGGTACAATAGCAACCAAAAGTGAATACACCCTTTACAGAAAGTTAAAAATTCTGATGTAACTTGTCACAAAAATGTATTAAAAGCACCAGCCCTACAGCAATAGTAGAGTAGACATTCTGTGATATGTGTGTTAATACAAGATATTTAACAACAGTCTAGCATATGAAGGATATTTCTTTAAATTGGTCACAACAAAACTGAGTATGCCCTAGGCCTAGCTTTTTTTTTTCATAAGGGTGTACTCACTTATGTTGGATACTGTACACTTATTTTGTCCTGTATATTACTGACAACCTCAAATGTTTTATTATACATGCACCTCATGTTTTAGTATTTCCTCACGACTGTAATAAGTTGATAACCGTAGTACTAGAACTCGGGTCTGACTAAATGTCCAGGAAAATGATACTTTCTATGTCAGTTATGTTTGCTTATTCCACGATACTGGATAATGTATGGGGTACAAAATATGCACTCCCAGAATACTATATACTGCATATGTGACCCTCCACCACAAAACGACCAATAAGTCAGAAATTTGGATTTTTAAAATTTCAGCACAGTTGAAAAGCTTAGATTCTAAGCTTTAAAATGATGTATAACTTGTCTGGTAAGGACTAAACAAACCCTTGTAAATTACATTGAAAATGTCAATGTGTCAGACAGGCTAAATGACCAAAACAATAGAGAAAACGGACTCTAAAGAAGAGTTACCATTTAAGAAGGCTTAATCTGTGTCCTATTGTTTGTCACACGCACAAAAGGTTGAGTCAAAGCTCCCTAGCATACACAACCCAGTACAATTAGTACTTTTTTTTTTTTTTAGTACTAATTGTATTGGGTTGAAACTTTCCATACCTTTAGAATACATTTCTATGTTTCTTTCGATTTTGAATATCAGACAGTGCATAGTTTTTGAGCTACCGGTATACCAGAAAAGCGATGTGAAGCCCAATCCCAGCAAGCTGACACACAGGCCCGAATTCACAAAGGAGGTTTAAACTTGGGTAAGGTTTAAACCTCCGTAAGCCTACTAAAATAAGCGTAAATAAGCGCACATTGCCCATGCGCGCGCTCAAAGAAAATATATGATTGGATCTGATTCCGTGCGCACGTACGCGTAAAAAACCCAGGAGGGGGTTTAAACCATGGTTTAAACTAAACCTCCTTTGTGAATTCGGGCCACAAAGTTTAAATGTCCAGGAAAAAATGGTCATTTTGAATGAGAGAGTAAAAACATGTTTCAACATGGTATTTTACCCTGAAATTTTGTCAGATGGTAGATTAATAAATGAACTTTCAGAAAATACAAAAAACTTAAAATCAAAATTGCCACCCCCAACCACCTTCCACCCCCAACCACCTTTTTCAGCTGTTTACTCTAAAACTCCCTTTGTGACTTATTGGTCATTTTGTGGTGGAGGGTCACATATAAAATAAAGTTCTGCTTAGTCTAAACATTATTTGAGTTTCCCACTATTTGCTATGTTTGGTTATTTATGTCATTGTTAGACAAATATTTTGCACATGAGGACTAGTATATTGTAGCCTGTAGAATATATCAGTCATTATCATAGTGACTTTTCAGTGATATATTTTTTGTATTATTAATGAAAACACACAAAGTAGTAGGACATAATAGACTGTGTTGTAGACTTTAACAACATGTACATGTACCTGTAAATCTTGCTTTTCACTGTAAAAAAAAAAAAAAAGACAGGTATGCATGCATATACCTTTGTGTTGTGCATTGTTTAACCCTTTCAAGGCAGTTAACCACATTTTGTGGTTTGGCTCAATAACTTTTGATTCAGACCCCTAAAAATATATACCAGATGTATGAGTAGAAATAGCAAAAAATTCTGCAGCCACTATGTCCATTTTTGTTGCATGACCGTATTGATGCCAGGAATTTTTGAAATGAGAATAAGCTTTAAATTCCTTAAATTGGCAACACATTGAAAGGTTCAAAATCATTGTTTTTTATCAGAATTTGCAATTTTTTTCAACTTTTCTACAGAATTCCTCACCATGTATATTGTTTTCACAGACATTACATCTTATCAGAACCATGTAGCACTAAAAGAAAAAAATATGATTGTTGATTTGTTACCAATTTGAAGAAAAAAATATGATCAATTTAGCCCTTAAATAATTCATGTCCTGAAAGGGCTAAACTGAAATGCATGCAATTTAATTCTTCATACCAGGTTTGTGAGGAAGCCAAGTGTCCAAACATTGGGGAATGCTGGGGTGGAGGAGAGCATGGCACAGCTACTGCAACAATTATGGTGAGTATAGGGAGTGTGTCCATGATGAAATGACCCGATACATGTTCTGCCAACAGTTGTTTTATTTCACCAAAGACTTGGGGTTAAGTTTAGGGTTGCACAATTTTGGGTTTTAGGTTAGGTTAAGGGTTAACTTTTGGTTTAGGTATAGTGTTTGGTTCAGGGTTTAAATAAGGAATTTGGTTAGTGAAGAAAATTGACTGAGGAGCGATTGTCGCTAGTGCATGCATGTGTCATACAACTTTATTCTTAGCCTTTTTTGTAATTTTATTCCTGATTATATATATGAGATATTATTTTATTTATCATTGAATGTATGTCTTTGTATGCAAGTGAGGAATCATGTACCTAATGTTTAGATTACATTTTTTGGTGTGTTTGTATCTACAAATTCATTATTTCCATTTCACCTCAAGCTTTCAGAATGTATGACCATGTTGAAAAATAGTCAATAAAATGCCCACTTAGCCTTTTTTCCATTCTTGGTAAAATGTTTACCTTCATATATATATTGTATATGATATTGTCGTTGAATTATTTCATTTTAATACAAAGTGGCTCATTGTTGTTCAGATTCTTGGGGATACCTGCACAAGAGGCTGTCGATTCTGCTCCATCAAAACGGCACGGAAGCCGCCCCCACCTGACCCTAATGAACCAGTCAACACAGCCACAGCCATTGCATCCTGGGGAGTAGATTACATTGTTCTTACATCTGTAGACAGAGATGGTATGATTATGCTGTATTTATTTATTAATTAATTTATTTATTTGTTTATTTATATATTTATTTATTTATTTATTTATTTATTTATTTATTTATTTATTTATTTATTTATTTATTTATTTATTGATTTATTTATTTATTTATTTATTTATTTATTTATTTATTTGTTTATTTGTCTTTTTTACCCAGGGTAGCCTCATCAATAGTTAAAACACTGTTATCCTTTATGGCCCTGCACACAAAAATACATTGAAATATACCATAATACATGAATAAGAAATGATACAATACAGTAAATGAACTGTAAAAGAGTGAAACATAACAGCAAATAAATATGAACCATCTAACCTATGTCAGTTTTGAGTAATTCGTGTAATTTAGGGCTCCTCACCAATTTCGCTAGAATCTGGATCAAAATATAGGAGTTTGTGTGCTTAAGGCCCCTGTGTACATTTTTGACGATTTGAGTGAGTTCCCTTAATACCCCTTTAAATGTCAAATACAGCTTATTAAACCCTCATATTTTCTTTTCCTTCAAGGGCTCTTTTTAAATTTCCAATTATGATTTGTAGCAAAGAATGAAATTTTGGGGGCTTTCTGTAGGCTAATGTAATTAATTACCAGAAATTTTCATTGAGGTGAATGGTGATACTTGAGAATGCCTTTTAGTTTGCCTTTTATCTTATCAATTCAAGGACACCAAGTTGGCTTTCCCAGGTTTGAAATAATCTGAACTCCATGTAATATTAGAACATTTTTCAGAATGACTACAGTTCAGCAGAAAACTGAATTCTGTTTAATATCAAGAAACATACAAACAGATTTTGATTGAGAATAACTTGTTACTCTTATCAATTCCTTCTGTTTAGATTTACCAGATGGTGGGTCAGAGCACTTTGCTGAAACCGTGAGAGAGATTAAACGACGGTAAGTTCTTGTGTCATTTATTTTGTATTGCATTCTTGGTGTATGCAAATACTTTGATTGGATATGCCTAAGATACACGTAAGAGCAGGGGTGGTTCCGTGATTTTCTAAAAGAGAGGGGGCATCATTTAAGTGATTTAGTAACTTTGTAGAGGCTTGATAAAATCTGAGCTGCTTGGCCTTACATGCTATCAGTGTATGTAATATGGTGTAAATATGAATCCCAGGGAAAAAAAAAGCACTTCAAAATCATCATGAGCTTCACAAAAGTAAACATATGCAAGTGACCGGAAATGCCAGACTCATTTTCCCCCATAGACTCAGTGTTAGACTAAAGCGTATGGCCATACGCTTTCGTAAATGGGAGTATTCAGTCATAGATATCTTAATAATAGCATTATATATTTGAAAACCTTTCTATGCCTGGCTATTTATTTATCCTTCTGAACATCATTATACAAGACAGATATCAAAATTCAACAATTTATTAAATCAAGCCTCCACAAAGTTACCGAATCCCCCAAAAAGAAGGTCATGACAATCCTTAAGTTGACTTTTGGTCAAAAAATTTGAAAGGGGGCACATTTTTCCAGTTGTGTACGTACGGTACGTACGGTATGTCACTTGGGTTTCAAAAGGGGGGCATAGCCGATCGTGCCCTCGTTTTGATACAGGTATACTACCATGCTTTGCTTGATTTTTTTGTTAGGTATACACGTGGATGTTCCTTGCAGTGTTGAGCAATACATGTATTTACTTATTAATACATTATGTGTGACACTTATTGTTCCCTGCAGGAACCCTAGCATTTTGGTGGAATGTCTTACCCCAGACTTCAGGGGAGACTTAGAGGCAGTGGAGAGGGTAGCAGTGTCAGGTCTGGATGTGTATGCTCACAATGTAGAGACAGTCAGCAGGTTACAAAAGTAAGGAACCAACTTCCTGTTAAGTTCTAAAAATAATTTGTACTGAGAAACTTTAATGTGGACTTGAATTATAATTATTTATAAAGAAACAATGGAAAGTATTTATTTATTTTAACTCATTTCGTGTGTCCTTACACTTTTCTTGCTAAGGACCTAGGAGAGTATATCTTTATTGTCAGTTTAAATTTAATTAATCAAATAAATACATTGATAAATTGATACAAAAAAATAATCATGAGTTAGATTAGCAATGTGTAAGGCTATTTTACGCATGTTACTAACATTGCATGTTAAAAAGTAGAACTTGCTCATGAAGCATTTTTACCGACTAGATATCATTTCAGTTGATAGTAAAAGTTAGATCTTAAAATTTTTCTGAAAGCTCTTCCATGCTTTACAAATTTACCTCTCTCTTTTGAAATTTGCACAGGTTTGTGCGAGACCCTAGAGCAAATTACAAGCAGACGTTGTCGGTCCTGGAGCATGTTAAGAAAGTCAAGCCAGATGTATTCACCAAGACTTCCATAATGCTAGGGTTAGGAGAATCTGATGAGGAAGTCTTTCAAACTCTCAAAGGTATTAAAGTCAATATCAAGTCTGTTTTGGTATCTTGTAGACTAAAACAAAAATTACCCACTGTCTTCAGGTAGCATCTCCCCCCCCCCCCCCCCCTCACATTCTGTCTTCCGTTGGGATAGGGTCAGGAGAGACTGATAACGATGTCATTCAGACCCTTGAAGGTAAGTCACTATCAAGTCTGTTTGGTATCTCCTGGACATCTACCCACTTGGGACATCTACCATATGGACAACTACCCTACAGAGACCCTACCAAATTTTATGTACATGTACATGTAGAAAACAAGATACCTGGGGGGTGTTTCATAAAGCTGTTCATAAAGTTACGCATGACTTTACGAACGACTTGAATATGAAGTGCCAGATAGGATGCCCAAAGTTTTTCCTGATGTTTTAACAAAGTGTGACTCTATTTCCAATAACCTCAATTAAATTATTGCAAAAAATATACTTTGCATTAAAAATGTTTGTCATAATAAGAATGTTAATCTACATCTGCACAGTTCACCTTCAGTTGATGCAGTTCAAAATGACTGAGCATCCCATTTGGCTTGTCATATTTAAGTCATTCGTAAAGTCATGCGTCACTTTACGAACAGCTTTATGAAACACCCCCCTGATACCTCTTTTCACAAGACAATCATCCACCTAGGAATAATAATAACCACACTCTAGATATCAATTATTCAAGTGTGCCACCCTGGGGCAGTGACCCACAGAGGACATTAAACATTCAAACAAAGACCATTATTATTATCTCACTAATTTCCTTTATGAGATATCATATGTTCGTCCATATTGCTGGCTTTAATGCTTCATATATACAGTGTATCCCAGAAAAAATGAAACCAGATTTCATGGCAGAAATTTTCCATCATAATGAACAATTTCCTTAATGATATAAATGAAAAGCTCTGCTTCTCTTCTTTCATTTGATACACCACTTGTTTTTTCTGAATTCATGCATAATTTAATCAAAACAATGAGAAATGGTGCTACCCAAATTACATTTGCACGCACAAATTGCAACTTGTGCATCAAATGAAAGAAGAGAAGCAGAGCTTTTCATGCATGTACATCTCATCAAGGAAATTATTCATTATGATGGAAAATTTTCTGCCATGAAATCCGGTTCCGTTTTTTTCTTGGAAACACTGTATATGTAACCTTTCGTGAGAGAGCATTCTTAAACTGTTATTACCACATGCACTGTTAAACCTTTCTCCTTTTAGTATCTTCATACATATTTGCCTCTATGTCCCACACATTGATTTTGATGTACTTGTATTGCATGTCTCTTCTTTCGGACTTGAAGTCAGCAGGAGTAAGTTGTCTTTTGTGAGTTGTCTTTTGTCTTTTGTAACCTTTTGTGAGAGAGTATTCTTCAACTGTTATTCCTGCATGCACAGTTAAACCATTCTCCTTTTATAGTATCTTCGTACATATTTGCATCTATGTCCCACACTTTGATTTTGATGTACATGTATTGTATGTCTCTTCTTTCAGACATGAGGACAGCGGGAGTAAGTTGTCTGACGCTAGGTCAGTACATGCAGCCCACTAAGAGAAACCTCAAGGTCACAGAGTACGTCACACCCGAGAAGTTCAAATACTGGGAGAAAGTTGGGAACAAGCTTGGCTTTGCCTACACAGCAAGCGGTCCGTTGGTCAGATCATCATATAAAGCAGGTGAGCATTCTTGCTCAATTTTTGTACAACTGTCCCCAAACCAATAGAACTTGGATTTCTTACCCCCCCCCCCCCCCAAAAAAAAAAAAGGGTAAATGGGGCCTGGGAGGACCAGAGCATTTCCAAAGTTTTCTTTTACGATTGTCTGCAAACTGAGAGAACTTACATTTCAGCTGAAAAAGGGAGATGAAGGGGGTTTTTGATGACCAAAGGATTTTTCAAATTTGATATCATTCATTGATTTTTGATTATGTATATCAGGGAGAATTTATCTTTTGTTTAATTTCTTTCTAGATTCCCCCAACCTTGATATGATAACCAAGTATATTATATATTGATGGGAAGTAAATAACAGGTATATTCTCTTGTATATAGCACATCATGTTCTTGGATATATTCTTTCCACTGCTGAGAAAATAAATCTTTGAGTGTAGCTGCTGCCAGAGATGGAAATTAGTAGAAAAAATATTTAATCAGTAGTATGCCATTTCACTCAAGTATTTTTATTTTTTTTAAAGATGGGAGTAGCAAAAGGGTTGTAAATTATATATCATGAAATCTCTGAGAAAAAAAAAAAAATCAGGAAATGTTACCCATGGAAAAGGTAGAAGGGAACTGACATGTAGTTGATATTTTGTGAAATGCCTTGATGAAAAACATTGTTAGTTTGCAGTACACATGAAAATCACAGCTATGAAATTCAAAAGTAGCTTGCCAAGCATAAAATATCACCAGTCCTAGAAAAAATTATTGGTGAATGTGTTTGTTTTTTGTTTTGTACAAAAGAGAGAGAGTAAAGCAAACCTAATTTTCCCTGGTAGGATCAATATTCCAGCCTCAATTTAAACAAAATCAAACCATGTTATTATGTATGAAACATCATATATATATATATTTCACTGGATACCACTAGTGGCGTGCAATCCAGCTAACAAAGTTATAAACTGAAACCCATTCGAGACTTCACGTCTTTATGGTGACGTTAAACGGTCCCCAGACGTAAATAATCATATCTGATTGATACACTCTGTAAAAACCCAAATACACACACACACATTTTTTGGAGACACACCACAATGTGGTTTATTCCGTCATAATAGCGCCACCTATGTAAAGGAGACACGAGTACAAAGAAAAAATACAAAGAGTGTCTCCCTATTACACCAGTTTTGGGTTTGTGTATATATATGTATATATATATATATACATATATATATATATATATATATATATATATATATATACAGGAACTTAGTATGTAGATATCTAAAGCAGTGATTATGTATCACTGTGATATTTCATAATGTGCCCTATGACTTTTACATGGGAGTACAAATACTAGGAAACTAATAACAGGAAGTGACATATATATTTTAAATGGAAGAGAGGGAACTGCATAGATCACTAAGCAATTGAAACCAAGTAGGCGCATAATGACAGAGTTGCCTAATACCTAGTTTCACTTTCGTAAGCTTGTGCCATTTGTTATTAGCACAGCTCTTCTTACCGAGTAAGGAGCTTATTATCACTTTCATCATCTTGAAGAGCATTAATTTCAAATTACATGTACTTCACGATTGCATTGCTTCTGATAGCTGTTAAAACACTTGTGTATTGATAGTTCGTTTGTCCTGATATGTTTTTTCACCCACTTGTGCTACAGAGTGTTGTTGAAAGGAGATGCTTTGAGTTGTCCATAGGCTGCATCTGTATAAGCAACATCAAAACTGTTGAGATGTAACATATCTGATTACATTTTTCAGCTTGCTCCTGTACATATGCATGTCTGACTTGGAGAAGAGGACCTTTTCATATCAATTAGAGGTGTTCTGATAGGGATTTGATGTGTCATGTTCAACTGCCTCTGCAGAACTGTGGGATTTGAAAGAAATATCTAATGTGCACCGATTTTATGAATACAGTCATACATGTACATATACAAGACAATGTGGTAACTGGCATGCCTATGGCATCGTGATTAACTGTGCTGTTGCTGTGGTTAAGAATCTGTAACATCACGCAATAGTCATGTTGGCTGACATATCTTATGAACTATATGTGGTCCTGGCAGTACTAGGGACTGGTTTCATTGCAATCTTTGGTGTTACAACGCTTAAAAAAAAGAGGACTGCTTGCTTTAGGTGTCCATGTACGTCCTCTGATGATGCAGCTTCTACTGATGGGAAAGAAACCCCCGGTGAAGTGCCTCCAATGGTGCACCTTAGAAGAGATGTCGGGAGGGGTGGAGGAAGGTCCAACACGTGGCCGTGGCAGAGCAAGAAGCCACCAGGCTCCGTGGAGAGTCTGCATGGTACCCTTGAGGTGCGAGGGCCCGGAAGCAGCAGCGTCATCTTCAGCAGCAACTCCCTATGTCTCAAAGTCGTGAAGGATGATGAGGAAAGTGACGGGGGTCAGCTGTTCAAAGGTCATGTGGAGGTCTATGACGGAGAAGAGGAGGAGGAAGAAAAAGAGGGGGAGGATTCGAGATTGGACGACATTAAATCTGTTCAGTCCATTGTAAGCGATTTCGAGGAAGAAGTGCTGAAGGGCGTTGAGGCCTTGGACTCATCTGCAGAAGGTATGTCTGATTCACTGAAAAATGTTGCAGGATCCCTCAAATCAATGAGTGGGGATGCTGTTGCACAGGGTGAAGGTCATAGCAAAGTAAAGTGGGTGGTTGGTGAAGAAGATTCAGACTGTGGTGATCCAGTAGAAATGACCGACGATGAAGAAGATGTAGCTCTATTCATCTCTGACGACGACGATGAGAATGGAAAGTCTTACAAAGACATGGCTCCTGTACCAGATATTGTTGTAACCGATGCAAATGGTGATGTTGTAACTGATGCAAAAAGTGAACCTGAGAGTCTTGATAGTTTAGAGCTTCCCATCCACCCACTTAGCTCTTCCGTCATGAAGTATCGTTACTCCATGACCAAAGAGGAGATACTGTGCTGTTCCTCCAACACCTCCTCCCTCGCCTTGGAGTCACCTTGGCTGGGCAGCTTCAGCGGTGAGGACCTGAATTTCCATCTCCACCAAGCCTTCCCTGGCAGTCTTGACCCGGAGGAGGACCAACGCATGAGTGCCTTACGTCCCTTTATGCTCTACCGTTACTCCATATCCCTTGAGGAAGTCCAGTACCCTTCTCAGACACTCTCCAGGAGCATCCCTGCTGCTCTTCTCCCGTTGCCCCTGACAAGGGCCGATGACGAGGAGAGTGAGGTTTTCTATGATGCTCTCTCGACGATTGGAAGCACTCGCTCCTCCCTGATGGATCCACAGATGGAAAGCCAGGATAGGAGTAGTCTTGCACTCCAACTCCCGGGCAGAAGATCAAGATATTTCTCGACTTCCTCTGATAAATCCACACGTACTGTTAGGAGATGCAGCAGTTTGCATGACCTTATATAAAGATGATTTTTCTCTTGCTAAGGAAAGAAAAAGCAGGAGGTGAGAAGGAGACTGTTAAAAAATGATCAAACAAAAATTCATCTTGGGTTTGACCTTAGATTAAACTTGATTTGAAACAGATGCAGGTTGACTCTTTATTTTCTGTTGATAGCATTTATCACATTTGGAATATTCTGATGGTTTGAAGGAGGATGTGGTCTATGCCAAATATATTCATCATGAATAAAATTTGATGAAATGCTATAGTCGTGTTAAATATTGTGTGCAGTTGCTTCAAGATATGGTTTGATGCTACATGCAAATTTTAGAGATAAGTTTTTCATGATAGGATCGCTTCCAATTATTTCCAAAGCAGGGAAACAAAATTTCTGACATTATAGGAGCAAATGAATAAATTCTTGATATTAAAATACAAAGGGATAGATGACATCATGATTATGATCATGTTGAGTTTTCTGTTGATGCTGTAATGTCATCATCACAAGGAAAAGCCATGGAGTGGTGAGTTGTTTACTCTCTTATCAGGATGAGAGACCTGAGGGTTACAGTGATTCTGTTCGCTTTTCCCCTCTCAGGCACAGGTGGCGCCAAATACTTTTTAATAATGATAGCTTAGTGTGGGCTCCATTTAACTGGCCCATATCCCTCCCCATGTATGCCTAAATGGCATACATGTTAAGGTAAACAACCCCACAAATTTGCCCCCCTTCAAATTTTCTACCCAGAAGGCACCTGAAAAATGTTGTTGGTTATTTGCCCCCCCCCCCCCCCCCCCATTACAAATTCCTTGATCCACCTTGCCTGTAAAAACTCATGTACTAATTACTGGTATGTTATAAACCAATTACTCACGATTGCTCCCCGACACTTTGCCAGTTCCTACTGGGTTCTTCTGATGGTCTGATTCCCGTTCTTGTTGGTTATTTGCCCCCCCCCCCTTTTTGTTCACATCCGATATTTGATCCGTGAAGGGCACATGAACTTTCCAGACCTCCAGAAGGAGCCAATCGGAAGTGGCAAAACATCACAGAGCAATCATGAGTAATTCGAGTAATTTATTTATATTAGAGCTCATAGTCAACTTTTACTGGATGAATTATAATCTTCATGAAATCAAGTGCTCATTCTTTAGAAGTTGATGTATCTTACATTATGTTGGGATTACCTGGGAAGCGTTTCATGAAAGGAAGTTGTCTGATATTTCATCCGACAACTGTTATAAGCTACTGAAATCCTTGCATCTGATTGGCTGAGAGCAAATTTGTTGGATAAAATATCTGACAAGTCCTTTCATGAAACGCCCCCCAGGTGTATTTTGTTTTGTCGAGAAGTCTGGAGCAGTTTATAGCCAGCTCTTGTATAGTGCACATCATGCCAATAGATTTATTTTTCCATCTCCCACATCACATGTCTAACAATTCTCACTCTCTTTCTCTCTCTACATTTATTTCTTTATTTCTTTTTATCTCTCTCTTTCTGTCCCTTGCTTTTCTATTCTCTCTTTCTCTCCCCCTCTCTCATCATTTTCACCCTATTTGTTGCTCACTTATGCTGTCTCTGACTCTTCACTCTCAATTTTCCTCTGTCTCTTTCTCTTTCTCTCCCTCTCCCCCCCTCTCTCTCTCTCTCTCTCTCTCTCTCTCTCTCTCTCTCTCCATCTATCTCTTTTCCGCTCCTGCAGGGGAATACTTCCTTACCAACATGGTGAAAGAGAAGAGGAGAGAAAGCTCGATTTCTTCGGCATCAACTCTGAAGGCTGAGGAAACACATTTATGAACTATCATGTAGTTAGGTATCCACGTTTTTGATTATTTCAGCATTCAGGCTCTTATTTTCAAATTCACTTTGGTAGATCAACAGTATACCGATCACCGGAATATTGGTATGCTTTGGTACCTTCAGCCTATTCACGTTTTTGCCCTGAATTGAGGACAGTTTGAGCCATAAATGATTTTGTGAGCTAAACCAGCATTATCTTTAAAGGATGAAATGTCTCAACATTAATGATACGATAGATTAATATGGTGGCTAGGAACTTCAAAGCTTACATTATTAACAACCAGGGGGATGTTTTATAAAGCTGTTTGTAAAGTTACGCATGACTACATGAATGACTTAAATACAAGCCAAATGAGATGCTCAATCATTTTTAACTGCATCAACTAAAATTGAACTGTGCAGATGTAGATTAACATTCTTATTATGACAAACATTTTTAATGCAAAGTATACTTTTTTGCAATAATTTAATTGAGGTTATTGGAAATAGAGTCACACTTTGTTAAAACATCAGGAAAAACTTTGGGCATCCTATCGGGCACTTCATATTCAAGTCGGTCGTAAAGACATGCGTAACTTTACGAACAGCTTTATGAAACACCCCTCAGGCTTGCAAAAGAAATTGCATCTGGATGAAATATGAAATAAGGAAATGTAAAATTTTCTTGATTGCACATCTAGATAGCAATATTCAGTTTGTGGGGCATTTTAAGCCTTCCGGTCAGCTTTCAGTCTGAGTAACTATAAAAAAATCGGACAGTCGTACGACCGGTTGTGGCTGGTCTGACATTGCTCTGATTTGGTGTATATTGGGGCCTTTCCTCTGACTGAATATGTCTTATAACACAAACATGCCGTATTGACTGGTAAATACTTTCATGAATGCACAGTGTCAATGGCGTTTGAGTTTGTGATAAGTGATAACAAGGGTGTTGCACTTCAATCACAGGAGAAAAAGTTTGGGTTATAGCCTGTATTAAAGCAAGATTATCTCGTCTGTTGAGAGCCAGAAGGGCGTTAACTCTGTGTTTAAGTATATGGGTTACGCCCTTCTGGCTCCAAACAGACAATCTCCAATCTGAACAGACAGAGAAAAATATGGTCACTATTTTTATGAATGTAGACTGTACAAACACTTCATGCATTTTCTGGGAATTCATAGTTTGGTGTTTTGAGAATAAGATAAGTTTTTAATAGATTGTCCATGAAAACCATATAATCTATGACATTTGCAGAAACTACTATCAAATCTCAGTTTGTTTCCTTCCCAATTTTTGTTCACATCATTTGTTTTACATCTCTGTTTCATGTTAGTTTTTTTAGATTTTTCTTTCTTATTTATTCAAAGGTCATTTCCTTCAGAAGGATATAGGCAGGGGTGTTGATGTGTTCTTGAAATTTATCAAATAAAATGAATTGTGTTTGTTTTCTTGTGCCTCTCTCACTGTGTGGAATTTTTTTTTTCTTACTGTGCAACAAGCATGCACAGGACCGATCCACTGCATGTTGTATGCTGTCAGTATACTGTACATTGATTTATTCATTCGTAGAAGATGGGTTTCTAATGCTTTCGCTTTCTATCCGTCAGTAATTATGGATACTATAATTACATGTGCTTGGTTCTTCATAAGTGGGAGGGCGCTTCCCTAAACTGGTTTCACTTTTGAATAGGCCTATTTAATGTACCTTGGGGCTGTAATAGTTCATGCTGTGACTAGGTTTCATTTTACAGCTGTGTCGTACTGTAGCCACTTATGGGAACCACTTTGACAATTTCTTTATGTGCCAAAGTTTTGTCTCTGAAAGAGAAATCTGTTGTACACACATGGATAGTTTGTACTGATTATGAGAAAAATGAAACCTGCGAAAAAGATCATTCATTTCAGTTATAATATAGAGTCAAGTTTCAGATGAGACCTCTACTCCAGGGTTGATTATACATACATGTACATGAAGGAGAAAGTTACTTCTTCCCATTTGCGCTGAGCACACAAGTCATGTCGGGTTGGCTCAAAATGATTGAAATAATTATAATTGTTATTTCATGTTAATGTTATATTAAACACATTTGACAGCACTTCTGTCAGGCCCAGACAGACATGTTTAAAAAAAAAAAAAAAAAAAAAAACAGTGATAGGTACCTTTCAAAGAAACATTAATGTGTATTTTTAAAGGGATTTGGTAACTTTGTGGAGGCTTGACTTAATAAATTGTTGAATTTTGATATCTGTCTTGTATAATGATGTTCAGAAGGATAAATAAATAGCCAGGCATAGAAAGGTTTTCAAATATATAATGCTATTATTAAGATATATATGACTGAATACTCCCATTTACGAAAGCGTATGGCCATACGCTTTAGTCTAACACTGAGTCTATTGCTGAAAATGAGTCTGGCATTTCCGGTCACTTGCGTATGTTTACTTTTGTGAAGCACATGATGATTTTGAAGTGCTTTTTTTTTTTCCTGGGCTTCATATTTACACCATATTACATACACTGATAGCATGTAAGGCAAGACAGCTTAGATTTTATCAAGCCTCTACAAAGTTACCAAATCACTTTAACAGTATCCCTTATTCTTATATTATGTGGAATATGACACTTAATTTCATCATTATGTATTGATTTATGATAGACTTGTTATACTTTCATAAATGCACTTGCAAATGCATATTATTATATTATTAATTACATGTACTTCAATACCACAAAGATGACTAAGGCAGAAATGTATATTTAAAAGATATAAAACTTTGAGGACTATAAGAAGTAATTTTGTAGTGATTATTCATACTTTGAGTACCATTCTGGGATGAAAATAGATGAGTGCAGTAAACAGATACCCATAAAAGAGGGTATGTATTGTGTGAAGGAAGTATAAAGCGATTTATCTCATATTCACCAATCCCGTATACGGTATCGATGATGAAAGGAAAGGTAAGAGGAATTAGATTGCATTACATGAGCAACGTGTGTGCACACACAAAATTTGATCGTCTGGAAACCAAAAGAAGACTTTATGGCTTTTTGATGTATAAGCACAACTAAGAAAGTTATAATGTCTATTGTGCCAGGAGAATAGCCCAGTAAATATTTGCAAAGAATCATCCAATAATTTATAAGGGAGTTACACATAATTTTCTTTTTAAGGGTGTTGGTTAACTTAAGTGAAACAGCAAGGGGAAAAAAAACAAACAAAGAAAAAAGGTGAGTTATCTAACCAACACCAGATTCATTACAACTTTACATGGAAAATCCTATGGCCTGGACAGTTAATAAGCTGGGGTGGTATTCTGAAACTTGTGTTAGTAAAACGATGTCAATTTCCATATCAAATCAAAATTTGGACAAGTCATAGGTTACTGTCTGCACAAAGCTGGCTGCGTTCACGTAAAGCTAAAAGAGACACCTGCGCAAGCACCAATAACAATGGTTTATTCTGCGCAATGTTATTTTGTTATGACAATTGACATTGTTTTCCTTAACATAACAGATAACATAGTTTTCAGAATACAGCCCCATGCCATTAGGAGAGAGAGAGAGAGAGAGATAAAAGGCGAGGAGAGAGAGAGAGAAGGCAAGGGTAGAATAAAGAGATACATAGAGAGAGAGAGAGAAAGAGAGAGAGAGAGAGAGAGAGAGAGGGAGGGAAAATGGGGAGAGAGATCGAGTTGGGGGTGAGAGTTCAGAAAGTTAAGAAAGGATATACATTGTAGATGGCGGAGAAACGTGGACATGTGTAACCTCATTATATCACCTTCCCAACCCAGTGCTGTAAAAAATTGTTCACAACAAAACTGCAAGTTCTCAAGAAGGCAATTATTTATCAACTATGATTTAATTTCATTTTGACATTTTGTTGCATGCATACTCACTGATCATTGATCATATTTTCATTTAAGAAATAGATTGAGGATATCCCCAAAGGCTACAAGGCCTTAGTCATAATGATTATCTTTTTCTCTTTCTGTGTAATATTGATATCAAGAAGATGTAAACAGAATAAAGAAAAAATGATTAAAAGGAAAATTATTGTCTTGATTCAATGTTCTAACAATATGACAGTGCTTCAGTTCTAGATTTTTTAAAAGCTTTGGTTTACAAAATGAATTTGTGAAAGCGATCTTTTTTGTACATTAATTAAAAACAAGAACACGATAAATGTTTTAATATAAACATAAATTGTTCCCAGGTTTTTGGTTGCTCGAGTTGCTAATTAAAAGTTTATTTCCTTTCATTAAGAGTAAGTTTTCATCTTGAGGGAACGAAGTAGGCGCAGACAAAATGCAAGACTCGATTAGATCAAACCCACAGAGTCCTTCCCTCACGGTATATGTTCAATCAAAGATTACCAAGAACAATATTTTGTCCTTAATAAACCTCACCATGCCATTGATTTAGTTTTGCACAGTCGCTACACATAGAACATCATGTTTTCTCGCAAGCAAATGCTTAATGGCGACAGAATCCTCTGTAGCCACTCCGTGTGTATTCATAACGAGAATATGCCGGCCTCAATGGGCTTATGAGAGGCTCCTGCGTTGAGGACGACTGGCTGGGTACATAACCACTGGGCCTCTGTACTCTTGCTTTGGGAGTACATGTACCAAGATGACGGATACCACGATAACCCGGACGGCAGGTGACATCACCAGATGACCTTCTGCGTACGGCGACCGGGGCGCGTCGTCCAGAATCGCCAGAGGACGAGGGTGAAGTTGTACCTGAAGCCTCACTAGTCTTCTTCGGCTTGTTCAGTTGGATCTCCAATACCCTTCTCTTCAGCTTAAATATTTCTGTCTTGTCGTCAGAAGAAGATCTTGTTTCGTTTTGACTCTGAGATGCAGCGTGATTCTCTTCTCCCTTACTTGGTTTTGCTGTGAAGGATCCATTCTTTGCTGAGACGTCTATGTCATTGATACAATTTGACTGATTGCTTGAGGAAAGAAGCTCCGATTGATGTTTCGGTGATACCTTCAACGCTTTATCAATTTCTTCCCTGACTTCCACAGCCAGCTTTCGGAGGATATTTATGTCTGACTCGTTGTCTTGTGTTAGTGATGTTTTTGAAGAATATTTTGCAGTCGACAAAGAGGAAGTTAGCTGCGACTTTGCACTCTTCTGATTAGACTGAGAAAGGAGGTGAAAGTCTATGATATTGTTGTTGTGATCTAGTCGTGGTACCGCATCCTCCACGTCCTCTTCCACATTATCATCAGAGGCAGAAACGATTAGCGAATTGCCATTTTCTGGATCTTCTTCGTTTTTTAGATTTTGTCGAACTTCCGTGGCCAACTGGTAAATTTGATTTGCCGATGCTAGTTCTACGTCAGAAGATGATGAATTCACATCGAGTGCAGGAGTGTCAATGCTTCGGTACACCTCCTCACGAACTGTCACTCTGTCCTGCCCTTGATCCCCTAATTGATCACTTTCACCAGATGCTACCGAATTTTCGTTTCTTGAGGAGGCCGTGAAACACTCGTCATAGGTCACACACTTTTCACTAGACTGTGACTCATTCTCCATTTCGACGATGACATCGTTCAATTTCATCTGATTTGATCTCGAAACGTTGTTACGTGACAAGCTCATATCTACCCAGGCGAGCGCTTTGGCAGAAGTATCCGGTCTGATGAATTGTGTTACGAAGAAACACATCTCCTTCTATAATGATTATAGGAGTGAACAGAAGGTGGGGAATAACGCAAGTCAGCATTAAATAGTTGGGTTAAAACTATTTGTCGCCTGCGCTTTTGAAATCTTACACAGGCCCTATACGACTATACCTCTGATTTAATCAGAAACATCTCTCCTGATTAGATAAATGCTCCTAATATTCAACATCTTTCCTGATTAGATAAATGTTTGTAATATTCATAAACACTTTCAAAACTCTAATAAAATTTGTTTTCATTTCGGAAAAAAGTGACGTATATGTTATCCATATATGTAACGAATGATTAATGCGACAAATCATATGACTAGCAATCAGTAGGCCTATAATAGACCGAGATTGCAGGTTTTAAGTTGTATTTATTATAGAGGAAATACTTTCTTCTGTTTCCTTTTTTTTTTCTCTCACCATATCAGTTTCGAATTATCATTTTTTTATATATAAATATACTTAAAATATCTTTCAGTTACTCAACGAAATTTGCATTGTTTAAATATATATATTGCACATAGGAAAAGTGAATGGGTATTATCTTACTGACACTATACCTTTATCTTTTAAACTTACCTCTAAATTCTCTCCCATAGTGCCCACACACCTGGGGAAAATGAATAACGTGAAGATCTAAGTACAATGTTGGATGTCATTGACGCCTTTTTTTTTTTTTTTTTTTTTTTTTTTTTAAATACGCATAATTTCATTCATGGTCGACTAAAGGCACAAGAAACAAGCTAATAGACATACCACAATTTGACGAGTGTTTATAAGATTAATGAGGCAGTGCTTCACGAAATGAGAAGATGGATATTATATTAATTCCTATAAAAGAAACAGAAAGTAGAAGAAATTCGAATTCGTCAGAAAGTATAGTACAAAAAAATGAGAATATATATTAAGTACCTGTTATCTTTGAACATGAGTACACCGGCAACAGAAAGGTAAGCTACAGCATTGGCAATTTTTGCTCTTCGGCCTGACTTTTCTTCGTTCTTCTTCTTTGTCACTGCATGACAAAAAGAAGAGAGAGAGAGAACAAAAATTTACATTAAATTGTGAAGGTGGCTCCGGATATTGCTATTCCTTCCATTGTTTTGGTTTATTTTACATATTCGATCTTACAAAATGATATAAATCTCAGTTTTCTTTAATTTCAGTTGCACGTGCCGCAAAGCTGATTTTTTACTTCATTTTCATCTATAACTCAACTTCATCTCTTTCCCCACGTTTTTAGGCTAAAATTGGTCCCTCTAATTAAGTTTTTGCAACTGTTTTTCCGATCGAGAAAGCCTTGTAGATTTTCCCTATGATGCAAGTTTCCTATTTAATTGCATACCGAATGGCGGGGAAAGTGAAAGAATCGTTTTGTTAGATCTATTCTCTATGGCAAAATAAAAAGGGGCAGACCGACTATAAGACCTGGGCCCCGTTGCACAAAACTTGCGTTTGAACGCAACTCAGGAAAATCAAACGCAACTTTATTTTCAGCCAATCAGAAGTGCGCATTAAGACTTGCGTTTGATAAGAGTTGCGATTAAACGCAAGTTTTGTGCAACGGGCCCCTGGATCGATAACATAAAGCATCGGACAAAAGTGTCTTCTGAGCAGCTAACTAGAACAGCTGAAGACAGAAAGTTTCGTAGAACCTGTGTCTCAAGCAAGAGCCATCACATTGTCGACCCAACGGACTCAGGTAGATAGATTATTTATCCTTCACCCCCCCCCCCCCCCCCCCCCACCCACCCACCCATCGTCAACGTATAAATCAAGATCCCAGAATGTAACAAAAATACAATAGTTTTACCGGTTGGAGACAATGATATCCTCCGAGGGGTAAAAGAATCATCATTCAAGAATTTCGTCAGAGAATTCCCCATTATGAAACCAATTCAGTTATACTTTTCAGATTTCTCCTAGTCTGGCTGATGTGGTTGATGCATCAATGAAATACAAAATAAACAAAGAAAAATGACCATTCGTTATTGTTACGTCACATATACGCGGGAATGTGATTGGTCCAATGTTTACGTACGTACATGCGCGCGCATCCAGTATGCATGACGACACAATGAGGGAGTGATTTTCTACGATCTCTTTCAGCGAATTTTATCGATTATTGTCTCACGCAATATTGCTGCCTTTCAGTAATTCGAATTCAGTAATAAAACCTATAAAAAGGTATCTAACTTATTATTTTGTAATTTCTTTAAAAAGGCATATCATAATGGTAGGGGAGGGCAGATCTGGGATTTTTTTAAAGAGGGGCACGATAGTCACAAAATTCCTGATAAGCAAAAGAAAAATAAAGGGGGTGGGGCAGATTTTTAAAAGGGGGGGGGGGGTTCCCAAACTTGGAGTTGTGTACTTAAGCCTGCCACTTGGGTTTCAAGGGGGCACATCTGGCCCATCCCCCCAGTCTTTCTTTGAAACCTAAGTGGCAAATCCGTCAATGTGATTTAGGCAAGTGAACATTCCACCGATTTGAAGGCGAATCATAATCGATTGCAATAATTGGAAGAAGAAATCAACGAAGAAAAAGGAAAAATAGGACAAAAGGAGAATGAGGTTATAACAATGAAAAGGAAAAGAAGAAAAGGAGAATTCAAACAATAAGAAAAGGAAGGAAAAGTAGAAGAAGAAAGAGGAAGAATAAAAGAACGACAAAACATGGGTAGATCCAGGATGCTTAGAAGGGTGTTGGGGGAGGGAGTCGACAGATGTTTGAAAAACGCACACAATTCCCAATACGATTTTCTGACAATCCCTTTTAAAGCAGGGTATACTATTCATTGCTCCACACATGATTATTTTTATCAAGAGGCAACCCCAACCTGTGATGGCCCCAATGATCGCTTTCATTAAGAATGAGAAACAAATGTATACTCGTGAAGCCGGGTCGTGAAGGAAACTTATGTTATGTTGCGGCCCTGAAGAACTTGGAGACTGAAATAGATGTTTGAGAATTTGAGCCATGCATGTCATGCATGGTGACGGTAAATGGAAGGCAAGGTGACGAAGAAGAGAAGAAGAGTGAGAAGATGAGAGTAAAGAACATGGTGATGATGAAAAATGATGAAGAGAGGAATGATTTTCTTTTTTTCCTTTCTTTCTTCCTGTTTGTCTTTCTTTCTTGCTTTCTTTCCTTCTTCTTCTTGCCTTGCTTTTCTTTTTTCTTCTCCTTCTTCTTCTTTCCCTTTCTTTCTCTTTTATTTTCTTTCTTTCTTTCCCCTTTTTTGGCCCGAGTCCCGCGGGAGCCCCGGCCTTCACCAGTATGTACCTGTGCTTATGACGACGCGACGTTACATCGCGCCAACTGAGGGGGAAATCCCCTGTCGCATCTGTTGTCGTGAGAGGGCTCATCCTAGCTTCAAGATTACAGCAGAAATGGCGACCAGGATTGCTTTGTTGAACGCTAAAAGAAAGTAAGAAAACTGTTTGTTTTTAACTGTCCGTGTTTCTGATGTATTAATAAATCAGTGGATAATACCTGCATTAGTGGTTATGACTTATGTGAAGTTTTGTTATCGATGTTTAGATTTCTGGCTTGTAATGTTAACGTGAATGTTGAAACAAGAACAGACAACCGACCGGAAATTACAAACAAAAAGAACTCGATTCACTTTATCCGTTCAAGTCTATGAATGAATTAATGAATGATATTTTGGTATATATGAATGGTATATTGAGATTTTGATTATTTTTCTTTTGATTTGGCCCTTCATATGCTTGATAAGGTGGGCCAGATAAAGATGTAAAAAATAGGGGAATTGTCGTAGATCTTCAAGAAATTGAGAATGAGATAGAGAGAGTCAAACTCACAACACAAGAGTGACTGTAAAGACTAGAGTATGGTAGTCATGGCAGTGGATCCTATTTCCGAACACCTTTCGGAAAATCAACGATAGCAAATAAAATATCAAACGAATATCTGTCAAACTTAGTTAATGAATGCTTAGTTAAAGTCCTAAAGAAAAAGAAGTTGGTGGAATTTGAAAAAGACAACGCAGATTTAATACGATATTCCCTTCCGATCGAACCCCTTCCCAACAACGCGGCATTTTGGTCCCTTGAAAAAGGTATTGTATTTCCGAACGTGTGAAACCTATGGGAAAAAAGACACAACCTACCTCGATTTGGGGCCAACGGGGTGACAACTGGGGGTGACCAGAGCTGCAGAGAGCAGTTCCTAAAATATTACTTATGTTTTTTTGCCTCATTTTATGATCTTGTTCTTTGTTTCAATAGTGTGGAGAACATACGCGTAGTCCCACGCGTATGAAAGCCATTTTATGCGCTTAACTGTACACGTTCGGTAATACCATGCTGCTCGGAAATACAATCCTTGACTATAAATGTAGATTTCGGTCTAACTTAAAAAGTTAAACATGCTAACAGTTAACAAATGTTATTTTGTTAAACATGTCGGCTATATCGTGGTTGAGGAAACCACTTTTTCGTAAGCACGCGAAACTAAAGTGCACATTTTATGGATGGGGAATGAGGAAACCAATGCTTGTAACACAAGCGCTTTTGTGCGGAGTGAATGGTGGTTTCCTCAACCACGATAATGCCAACATACGTGTACTGTATGTCATGGAAAAAAGAATGAAATGGACACTAACAAAACATTAAAGTTTACAGTGATGAATTTATGCCATGGTGGTTTATTCCTGTATGGGAGTGAAAATATGACATTTAGAGTACATTGCTGAGAAGTGCGGCCGGTAGCCGGTGTACCCCTGCCAAACGAAGTTTGAAAGGGTTATATAGGAATCAGCGTGTGGTCGGACGGTCGGGTAGGTGGTCGGTCAGTCTGTTGCAAATCTTGCGCATTGAACTACTTCCTCATTTTTTGAGCAATGCTCAGGAAATTTGGCACACACATTGGGGCAGGGTATTAATCACCTTAAGTGATATTCTAATTTGCATTGCAAAATCACTTTAGAAAAGTGATTTTGCAATGCAAACGATGGACTCTCCGCACACCGGCTACCGGCTGCACTTTGCAGCATCTGTGTGTGATATGTGATATATTACGATGCCATATATTTTAAAGTGATTTTGCAATGCAAACGATGGACCGGCCGCACACCGGCTACCGGCCCCACTTGGTAGCATCTACTCTAAACATTAATAAGCCATACACGGAAGCAATCTCCCCTAATGAGATTGAGAGACAAGTAAACAAAAAATTTAGTTGGCAAGATTCATCCATTTCCACGTATTTTGAACCTTGCAAACCACCTTCGGAGTTTGCTAAAATCTTCCTCTTTCAGCCACTTACAAGAATTATGAAAATAATTACAATTTATGGTGGCAACAATGTGGATTTACTTACGGTTCATGTGTAACTTTCGCTGTGCGATTAGCATTGCGAAAACGGCAAGATCAGCATGGAATGTGCTGTAGATAAATGGAGTATGAGATATTAGCACAATTATTAGATTTAGCATGCCGGAAAAGCTCAGCGTGGCACTTCCTTGTACTCTGTTCATCTACCGCACATTCTGTGCCGATCTCGCTGTCTTTGTAATGCTAATCATATAGCAAAGCTACATGTGAACAGTAAGTAAATCCACATTGTTGCCGCCATAGATTGTAATTTTCTTTCATATTTCTCATGATCCAATCGTTGAAGTGGTCAGATGGGCTGAAAGAGGAAGATTTTGGCAAACTCCGAAGGTGGTTTGCAAGGTTCACCATAGGTGGAAATGGATGAATCTTACCCACTGAATTTTTGTTTACTCGTCTCTCCATAGGGGAGATTGCTTCCCGTGTATTGCTTGACGTTTAAATGTCATATTTTATAAAACATCAAGCCCTAATGGCTAGATTGCCCTAGCCATACGGGCTTGATGTTTTATGAAATATGACATAATTTGACATATGACAACTTAACCATGTTGCATTAAATTTGGTCTAAGTTTGCTTTTTACATAGTTCTTGTCATATTTGGAATATAAGGACAGTTCAAGTGCAGTATGGCTTTGCCACTGTGATATTCATAGGGATGAAAAGAATGATAAAGTTCAAAAAATTATTCACCACCTTTACCAGAACTCAACCTCTTAACTTCAAATTTTTATGTTCTTTTATTTCTTACTTGTTTTGACAGCCAAAATAAGGAAAATGTCAGATGTCAGAAATGCTTAGAGATGGGACATTGGACTTATGAATGCACGGGAAAGAGAAAGTATGTCCATAGGCCGTCTAGGATATCAACCCTCAATAAGAAATTGAAACAGAAGCAGAGGGAGGAAGAGGAAGGAGCTAAAAGGTAAGTTAACCCTTTCATGACAGGAATTATTTAAGGGCTAAATTGATCATGTTTTGTTCTTCAAATTGGCAACAATAATATGTTTCTTTTAATGGTACATGTACATGGTTTTAATAAAATGTAATAGCTTTGATTACAACTTACATGGTTAGGAACTTTGACGAAAAGTTGAAAAAATTGCCAATTTTGATGAAAAACAATGATTTTGAACCACTCAACGTGTTGCCAAATTAAGAATTTTAAAGCTTATTCTCGTTTTTAAAATTCCTGGCATCAAACGCAATATGGTCATGCAACAAAAATGGACATTATGTGTGCAGAAATTTTTGCTCTTTCTACTCATGCATCTAGACTGGTATATTTTTAGAGCTCTGAATCAAAAGTTATCGAGCCAAACCACAAAATGTGGTCAAATGTCTCGAACGGGTTAACACAAGGTTGCTTTCAATACTCACACGAAATGAATTCTACCATGAGATGTGGGCTGAGAGGCTCTGATCAGAGTATTTCTGTCAGTGGGTTGTAATGAATGCAATAACCGAAATGATTGCCAAAGACAGTCTTGAAATAGTCCTTGAAAATTCAATATCGTATTTCAACCTGGTATACATGTATATAGATTTATGTTGACTTCTTGGGAACGTTTCATCAAGTGTTTTGTCAGTGATTTTTACCGACAACTGTTATAAGCTCCTGAAATCCTTGCATCTGATTGGCTTAGAGCAAATTTGTCAGTAGAAATCACTGACAAGACACTTGATGAAATGCTCCCCTGGTAAAAAAACAATAAAAGACATAAAAATCACTGTGAGAAACTGGCATTTTTACAACACCAAATAGAAAAATAGGTCCTGTAAAGAATTTTTTTGTTTTACACTGAATACTTTCACCACTTGAGAACAGCTAGGCAAATGTCAAGGTAATAGTAGTACTTTGTAGATGCCTTGAGCATCCCCTAGGATGGATATATGATATAATGTAAATGCAGCTGTTGCTATTATTATAGTCATGTTTCTTTCTATCATCTCTCTGTGATAATTTGTGATCTCAGGCTGGAGAACTCCAAAAGTGACAGCAGCTCCGGTGATGAGAGTGATGGTACCTCATCCGGCACCATCGACTCCGATTCTTCCTCAACCATCAGTAGCTCCGACGAGTCGAGTGATGAAGAATCCTTTGCGAGCTCAAAAGATGACTCTGATTCGGACGACTCATCTGGAACCAGTGACTCAGATTCAGACAGTAGCGAAGATAGCGTGCCTCGGAAAAAGCGCAAACGGTGAAAAGGTCCAGTGTCTTCTGTTTCGTTGAACCAAGACAGATGTCAAAATGAGGAATTATTTATTAATGTGAGAAATACGAAGTTGAATGGAATGGGCCGAGACACTTTAATATGCACGAGGCTGTGAGTGTGTGCTGTTGAGGATGCCAATATCACTTGGGGTACTTAGCTAAGCCAAGGTAACAGTCGCTTAAGTGCAATATACAAGATGAGCAAGCAATTTCAAGTTTTGTATGCCAGGAATCCTTTCCACCCCTCCGTGTGTTGTATTTTAATACAAATAATCTCATTATTTTATGGAATTCTGAATATTCAATTGAATCTAAATTACAGCAAGTGTCAGCTGTAGACATTCATGTGTATGCCGCTGCATGTAGGTTTGTCATTCTTTTGTTAATATGCAAGTTATCAGATGGAAAACAAAAAAGTTTAACTATAAATATCAGAATAAAACTTTGATATTGAAAAATTGCTGATCAAATTTCAGAGTTGACCATTTTAGGCTTTGATCCAATAAATAGATCCCAACAATCATAGACAGCAAGATAACCAAAGTAAACTTCCTTAGGGTCAAATACGGTTTTTCATAGAAAGAATGATTTGGATAACTACATTTCATGAAACTACCTTTCATTAATGGACCGTACAAGACACACTGATAATCATTTTGATTTGAATTTCCCTTTATGATTTTTTTTAAAGGATAAAAATTGAATGCTCATGTCAATTGCTTTCATGTTAAATAGTACTGTTAACATAAGAGTACGCACTGCCTCTGAGTGTTTTGCTGTAAAGCGTACATACATGTACATACATTTTCTTTCGACGGCATTATAGTGGAGACCAACTATAATGAGGACCTTGGGGACCATGAAAATCACCTGGTTATATCAGGAATCTCTTTGTATCAGGGTGAAAAAAGAAAAGAATACAAAGACCTGGGTCCAGCAAAATTACCTTGTTATATCAGGAATCTTGTTATATCGGAGCGCTTTCTAGCGAGTTTCCACTGTATTATCATCATGAGACTACATGTATGTTTTCCTTCATAGTGTGGGGGAGGGGGGGGGGGGGGGGGGGGGATGGGGAGGTGGGGCATTTTGTCATATCGTCCACATTTGTTTGTTGTTAACAGAATTCAAGTTGACTACTCTCCAGCGATATCAATGGAAAAAAGAATATGATTGCTTTTCCATTCATACAGGTAATTTTGAACATTTAGAGTGATTTGATGGTATGTGTTTGACACTGTTGGGTATTTGTAATTTTTTACCAACAAATACTAGAGGTCGATACTGTTGGATGTGATGTGTATGTAATGCAATAAGTTATGAAAGTGTTGGTCATGTATAGATCGAATGAAGTCGTGGCAAGGGTAGTAGGTCAAAGATCATTCAAGATCATTTGTCAATTTGGAAGTAGTGTGGGGGAGAAGCTGAAGCAATCAAATCCTATGTGCACAGTGGTATGATCCAAGGTTTACAAGGGCAGCTATGTCTTTTCTAGTCGGAGGTGGTAAACTTGGACCTTGCCACCCATCTCATGTTGGTGTTTTACTCCTGTGCCAGAAGATGTTGCCAGCATTACCATCCATGAACTTACAAGAATCAGATTTGGGGTTTGAATTTTTAAAATTTTGAATGCCTAATATGTTGTTTTTTTTAAAAGAACAATACCCGCATTATATGTACCTGTTTACAATTTAAGAAAAAAAAAAGAAGCAAATTTTTGGCCAAATTTATGGTAGAAAATTTTCACTCATTGGCACGATTTGCCAATTTGGCATAGAAAATGTTATTATTGTACATGTATAATGAGAGTTATTGGATGTGTGGAGCAAATTTCTTCTTTCTTTTTCAGGAACTCCACACTAACTTTTTTTCTAAGGGGTTCAGATTCAAATTTTAGGGTCTATATGCATTGATCGGACCTTTGTTAAAAATGTGGCATTTTTGGGTCTGGACCTAGACTTTGGGCGCTCATGTGTCTTGGACGATTGTTAGTGTCTAGTCCTGCTTTTTTTCTTTTTTCAATTCTTGTTGAAAATCTCAGGAAGAGAGTAACAATTTGAGTTAACGTGTACATGTATCATTATGATGCATTGCAATCATGGACCATTTTAACTTCATGTATGTATGTTCTTGTACGTACTGTGTGTTACAGGCAGGGTTTTCATCTGTGTATATTCATGCCAAGCTGGAGAGACTTCAAGAAGAAAATCCTCCATCGATGAGTGTATTAAAGGGTACCAATCACCAAAATATATTTTGCTCTCTGTGTTAGAGGTTCCATGTCGTTATATTCAAAATATGGGCTTCAAATATCAGTTCTATAAAGAGATATTGCAATTTTAATTACACTCTTATTATAAGCGTAAAAGTGACTCGTGAGTAGACTACTCGATGCACCTGTGCACGTTCGCCAAGATAAGGGCTCGCACAGAACCAAACTAAGAGTTCGGTTCCGCGTGAGCATTTTCATGTTTTCCTTTATTTCCTTCATTTAACTGTTGACTTACAGAGTGCCAGATAAAGTTCTTTGAGGTTGATTTTATACTTTCTAGCTGTACGCAAATTATTTTTTCAGGTGATTGGTACTAATTGTATTGTACTAATACAACCTCTTGAAATGCTGCAAGACATCCCAATAGGCTGACATCCCACAAGACTGACAATGTCGGTTTTGTGAACCCTCAGAAAATTTGCCAGAAGGCCTACAGGACTCAGATAACGTTTCAGAAAGTCACTAGACCAGTATTGTCAGTCTCTTGTGCTGATGGTCTTGAGGGCTGTAGTCTAAACGCTGTGATCCATCCAAAGAATATCCTGAGATGATGTTAGGCCAGTGCACTCAATGTGGACTAAGGCGAAACAAATATCTGCCAAGACGGTGGCAAGACCCGTTGTGATGTGTGTAATATTCTTCTACAACTATTATTCAATGTACTGGTATTTTACACTCTTTACTGTTATGAAAATAATATCAATGTACTGTTATTTTACACTCTTCTTGCTATTGTGAAATACATGTTTCCATCCAATGTAATTCCAATAATGAAAACAAACCCTCGGTGAAGTTTTTGTCTTGCTTAAAACTCTAGATTTACAGGTTACTTGGCACCTTTTTCCTTGCTTCATTTATGAAACACACTCAGGAAAAAAAAAAATGTGGATGAGGACTATTAACTTTGGAGGTTACAGTTGAAATTACAGTTAACATTATATATTGGATAATCAAAAGTGAACTTTTTCACATGTGGAGCAGGATGACATATTAGTGGGCAAATATTTTTTCACCCAAATGTTCCATGTCTTTGTGTACCTTAATGAAGTAGATTGTAAATAATGATCTGCTGAAATATAGATTTCATATGTGAAATTTGTTAAAGGGAAATTCAATCTTTCTAACAAGTGGAATTGAGTAAATATACCAAAATCAGAGAAATTGATTTGTAACAGTTGAATAAAATTGGAAAAAACCCCGGAAGTTGTAAATTTGAAAGTTGCAACCACCAGACATATATGAAAAATGGAAATTGGCAAAGTAGTATTTTTGGACAAATCTTCCCATATTTTGTACACTAAAATATCACTTTTATATTATATTAATATTATAAATATATTTTTAAAAATCCAGTTTAGTCATAAAATTTGAATTTGAAAAAATGATATTTTAGTCATTTTGTGAGATTGAACAAATAAGAGACTTTTCCCACACCATATCTCAGTGATATTCCTGATTCACGATATGAAATTCCCATGTGTAAAGTTATTATGACTCACAAAAATTCATTACTTTCTTATTATTTGTGCAAGTTTGATCTTCACCAATCTGCGTAGCTGATTTACAGCCTTCCTTGAAAGCAATTTGCTATCAAGCTTGAGTTCCCTTTAAAATGCTTACTTTCTTAGGAAACCAGTAGTTTTGTATGTTAGGTCCATTATTTAGTAACTGAAATCAAGGGCCTCTTGCGTGTTATGGTCGAGTTCTTCTGTAATCTGTTCAAGCTGAAAAATACTTTGTAAGCTTTGTCATTCTTTTTAGTGGAAGAATATCATACTGAAGTAGCAATTTTCCAAAATCTGCAAATGCCCTTATACTTGTCTAGTATTCCAAATGTGGCTAGAAATAGTTCAAAATTTGGACCAAATTTTGATCCCATATATGTGTGTAGTCCCAAATGTCAATATCTGAAGTTATTTGAGTGATATTGAGGCAATATCATTTTGGTTATTTCAGATAATTCCAAACCCTGACAATACACAATTATTCATATATGTAGTACATAATCAACCTTTCCCAATATAGCTTCTAGATGGTATCTTTCACAATGCAATCCCAGGACCAGTACTCGACTTCCCTCTTCAAATAAAACTAATCAAGCAAGACATCTCTGGATATACAGGTGTAAGCAAGAATAACGATTGTGGCATATATGTTTATTCTACATACTATAACAAGATATTCTTACAATTTGGCTTTTTGCTGAATAAGATTTAAATTAATGTCATGTAAATTTGATTTGTTGAATGATTGCATAATATGAGATTAATTTGTTAAATTCAGATTTTGCTTATCTTGTTTTGTTTATGTATAGAATGATGGACTCCAAGCTAGTGGTAGATTTTGTTTACCATTTGCCCATTCTATAATTAAGAACAGCACTTACATGTATCTTTTCATTATGATTAAGCCCGGCCTTTGTAATGTTAGTACATGTTTCTATGTAAAGACATATTCATATGCAAATATGTTGAGCTTTTCCCTGTCATAATTAAATGGAATTCCATTGATATTATGCTCTCACATCAATTGAAATACCTGTAATAAAATGTTGATAAAATTGTTTATGTACATAATAATGACTTTTTTGTAATTCCTATAAGTCTGAAAGGGGTAGCCTGTAAGGGTGTATAATGTAATGAGGTACTCCTGATGATTTAACAAAACAAAAACTTATTCCTCCATTATTCTTCATACAATCATATAGACCTGCAATATGTGCAAGTTTTGGTTCTCATTTCTGGATGTTGATGTTTCAGGAAGATCTTTTTACAGAAATGACTCAAACCATCAAAGCATCAAATTATAAACAAATAGTACATTTACCCTTATTCTTGCTACAGCTTATCACACACATACACACAAGGAAATTACACAACAAGAGCAACATACCACTGTTTTGTATTTAGTAGAAATTATAATTTACATAAATATACATGAAGGCAAAAGTATGTTAATATATATATATTGTACAATTACAACATTATATATAATCGACGGATCACAGATTCAACTCTTTAAAACTATACATTTTTTACAATCTTACATACCTTTTTCCAACATTTCATTTAATATAAACAAGTACAGTGGAATCTCAGTATAAAGAGGTCTGATATAACAATATTCCTGATAAAACAAGGTAATATGCTGGTCCCAGCTCTTTATATTCTATTGTTTTTTAAACTTCTATAACAAGATTCCTGCTTATAACAAGGTAATTTTGATGGTCCCAATGACCTCATTCTATTGAGTTTCCACTGTATACATAAATTGCATTTCCTATCAAATTATTACATCAGGCATGTACATGTACATGTACCTTCTTTTAATACCTAAAATCACGAGAAATCTATTTGTGAAACTTCTCATATGGTTTAAGCATATTTGTTCTAAATGGTTCAATCCTTGTTAAAAAAAAAATTAAATTCCATTTCTTTTAAACATAAATGACTTTGGACTTCAAATTTTGCCCCACCCTCCCCCAAAACACGCAAAAAAATCAATACAGTCGTTCTCTCAGTCCCCCAAACTTAATGAGCTAACCTTCATGACTATAGAACAAAGAAAAACATTGTAACAAGGTACATGTACAATAAATAAATGAAATTACACAGTGCCCTTCTTATAAAAAATCAAGGAAATTTCCTAGGAGCATCAAAGCTGAACTTCTAAACTCACACACTTTAACAACACTTGTGCAAAACGTAGTTTGGACAATAATGGAGATTTAAGTTCATTAACACCGGCTGAGAAAGTTATGCACATTGAAACAGAAAACATATAGAAGACACAAACAAGTGTCCCTAATTGTTTTTATGAGGAGGAAGATAGTTGTTAGGGAGAGCCCTGTATCATGAATTCTTCTTGCCCCAAATTTTCTAGAGTAACATATACATTGCATGCTTTGTTGCACTGTATTTCAAAAAATATCTTGTGAATTCCAAAGACATTAGCATTCAAATCTCAACACTTTCATGAACATGATAATTATTTCTATGTGTAGCTTTACATTTCAATATACATGTATCCTCTTAAAATTTGTAATGGCTGTTAAAAATGTTTTTAAAATCTCAATACATTCACATGGAAATATGAATAGTAAATTGCTATGCATTTCAAGAAATCTTTAGTAACTTTGAACCTTTAAGTGATAATCCCTTTCAGCAGCTCCTTGAAAGCTATCCCGAGTTAACAACATTCAAGAACATTCAAATGCAAACACTTGAGAGCAGTATCAAAAACATTTCTTGCTTTCAAGTTCAAAATCTCTTTTGCTTGATATTAAATCCTATCACATTCAAGCGGTAAAATGGTGAATGCTGATAATTTCTTGCTTTGTACATTTCAATAGCTCTCTAATACATGTAATTTGTTTCCAGCTTCAAATTCCAACAATCTAGAATTTTGAAAACTCATCACAACTGCGCTCTTGTATTTAAGGTTTATCATAAATGCCTCTTGCTCTGAATTTCATACTCTCTTGGAATCTGCAATGGCTTCCTTCCTCCTCCCCAAACGACCTCTGACCTCCGCTCTT